>JZKD02S2044480.1:254386-266712 GCA_000966675.3 Picea glauca | reverse complement strand
CCCATGCATTTTTGGTTTTTGCCTATATGAATATAACAGGACCCACCCCCTTTATTTACAAAAAAAAAAAAAATGATGAGAAGGCACTCTCTTTTATACATGAGATCTTTGAAAAGGAGATAAACATCTCATAATTACAGATGCACTTTTCTCTCAACCCATTTCCCTTTATTACAAAATATAATCCCTTAAAATCCTTACACATATCTCTCATACATCTTGGATAGGATATGACAACCAAATGTCCATGATCTTCTCCTTGGATTAGGATTGAATTATCTTCTCAAATCTTGAAATAGTGGAGGAATTATTCGAGAAGTCTTTTGAATTAATCCTTCACATATTCCTACACATGATAAATCTCACACATTTTTTAGATATATGAAAACATGTCAATTTTCTAATATTTAATCACAAGTTCCCTTTTAATACTAAAATAAATGATTTGGAAAATAATAAGGTTAAACCCATATTTAATTATGAAATGGTATTAATGAATGGTTTATAGAGCAATGAAATATGAATAATGATGAAGGGAAAGGTGGATGGAAATACGACATTTCTGAGACTCAACAAATATGCAAAGAATTAGTTCACTTGTCAGGTAATGGACGGGAAAATACAGGACGATAACTTCAGGATCATTGATAGCCTCAATAATTATAAGGGCCGAATCTTTTTGGTTCGTGAATTGACCTTCAAGGCCAAAGTGTTGTAGGCATGTCATTACTCACCAATGGTAGGTCACCAAGGGATTGGTAAGACATACAAGCATGTGAGGGAGAGGTTCTCATGGAAGGGCCTCAAGGAGGATGTGATGAGTCACATCAAGGAGTTTACTACCTTCCAGGAGAATAATGATGAGCACACTCATCCAGCAGGATTGTTGTAAACCCTACCCATCCTAGAGAACAAGTGGGAAAGCATATCCATGGATTTCATCATAGGGTTACTAAAGGCGCAGGGAAAAGACTGCATTTATGTAGTGGTGGATAGGTTGACAAAGTTTGCACACTTCTTCTCCATTGCTATAGACTTCAGTGCATCACAAGTGGCCAAATTATTTTTCAGGGAGATCTTTAGACTGTATGGCCTACCCAAAACCATTGTCAGTGACAAGGCTAGAATATTCATGAGTACATTATGGCAGGAGTTATTTAGGCTAGTTGGTACGTCCTTGACTCCTAGTACTAGCTATCATTCTCAAACAGATGGGCATACCGAGATAATCAACAAACGGGTGGAAGGCTATCTTAGGAATTATGTAGCTGGGAAACATAAAGCATGGGTCAGATGGCTACATTTGAGGGAATACTTCTACAACACCACCCATCACATGTCCATAACAATGACCCCATTTGGGGCCTTGTACAACTATGATACACTCTCTTTCATGGAGATTTTGTTTGGTGACAATAGGGCTCCGATGGTACAAGACTGGGTACAACAGAGTCATGATATCCTTAGAGATATGAAGGATCATTTAGAGAGGGCACAGAAGCAACAGAAGGTCCAAGCAGATAAAAATAGAGTTGAGCGTATTTTTGAGGTTGGTGACTTAGTTTACCTAAGGCTCCAACCATAAATGTGGGCTTCTATAAAAATATGCAGAGAAGAGAAGCTACAACCACGCTTCTTTGGGCCCTATAGGATCAACAAGAAGGTAGGGGCCGTATCTTATGAGATAG
This sequence comes from Picea glauca, assembly GCA_000966675.3. Taxonomy (NCBI): domain Eukaryota; kingdom Viridiplantae; phylum Streptophyta; class Pinopsida; order Pinales; family Pinaceae; genus Picea; species Picea glauca. The sequence goes on along the minus strand of JZKD02S2044480.1, from coordinate 265,024 downwards.
AGCTCCCACAGGGTAGCAAGATACATAATGTCTTCCATGTGTCCTGCCTGAAGAGGGCCATCGACCAACACATCACGCCCCTTGAGGTGCTGCCTCTTGTGGACGAAGAGGGGAAACTGGTTTTGATTCCGTAGGAGATACTAGAGGTTTGATAGAAGAGGCTCTAGAAGAGAAGCATTAAAGAGTACCTGATTAGATGGAAGGATTTATCCATTGAGGATTCCATGTGGGAGAATGAACAGGTGGTACGAGAGATAGGTTTGGAATTGCTTGAGGACAAGCAATTTCTAGCAGAGGATACTGCAATGTCCCCCACCTCTTGATGAAGAGGTCTGGGAAGACTTAGTGGTCTAGGCATCCCCACTAGACCATAGTCTCATAGAGTATGGTGAAAAGTCAACCAAACTAATGTTATATTTTAAAGTTGACTTAGGGAAAAGGTAAAAAGGGTAAAATAAGTAACTCATTGAAGGAATAGAGAATTGGAGGTTGAGTTAGGAGTTGAACCTAGGGGTTAACTTAACTCAATAGAGAAACAAAAAAGAAGTATAAAGGAAAGGCTAAGGCGCACCTCTCATTCATCTTGGATATTTGGTATTTTTCTTGTTGATGCTCTTGAGTATACAATTTTGAGGGTTTTGAGATTACAAACCCTAAAGAACAACTCAGTAGTGAAATATTCCACTCACCTTGTTCCAAGCTTGGTATCGAGGATGAAACACTCCACCCACACCATTCTATATTCATCATCTATTCAGGAGGACAACAGATTCGTACCAGTTAGGGTTTTCCAGCAGGGGTGCACCATTGGTTGAAGAAAAATTTGATCCAACTTATTGGGAGAGCTTCGGGAGATTTCAGCATTAGGTTTTTTCTTGTAGGACCTTGCTCATCAGTTTGGAGGCTTTCTTGAGGAGTTACTATGTCTAGATCATTATTTGCAGGTTGGGATGATTTTGGAGGAGAGAGGACGTCTTGGTGATTTAGTGATTCTCAGATCTAGGAGGATCTACCTTAGATATGATCTTGAAACTTCTCTTGGGGATTTATGACTGCCCGATCTATCATCCTAGAGAGTTTCAAGTGATTCATAGGCCTTATTCAGCCAGGCTGAATTGTTGACCATATTCAGGGTTTAAGGAGGGTCGTACCAGTTTAGGGTTTCAACAGTTGGAGGAGGAGGAATTAGTATTTGGGATTCATACTTCAGGAGGGGGTTACCCTTGCCCTGATCTATCACTTAGTGTTGTTTGGTAGCATTTGGAAGTCTTGTTTTTTAGGAGGGATGAACCCTTGGTCCTCACAGTCTTCAACAGGACGTACCAGCAGCTTGAGGGTTAGGCTAAGCCCTAGATTTGTATTGGAGCGTTCATCTTGCATTTCATCCTTTGGGAGGCTTATCTTGTATTTTCGGGGGAATTTTGTAGCAGCTCATATCCTTGTCTTGAATCCATCTAAATCTATTCCAGATCTGCTTCTATATTGTATTAGGTGCTTGCTTTCTTTTAATAAAAGATCATATCTTTGTTTGTGGTTCCATATCTTGTGTATTGTTGAGATATTTATGTGTTGAGTGCATGTTGAATAAAATGTAACTAAATAACTGAAATAAACCCTAAGGCCAAAATATCAGTGGCCAACCTGCATACACAATAGTAAAACAATTAAGTTAGGAGTAAGTTAGTGTTCCTAAGCGAAAAAAATTTCTTGGGAACATTACAGGTGGGACCAGGGATTTGCTTACTATGCAAAGGAAAGAGGGAGACTGGTAAGCATCTATTTGTTAATTTTCCATTCACCATTTCAGTATGGAGCATGGTAAAAATTGCACTAAAACTCTCGAGTGGATGGACTGGACTATCAGTGAATGAATGCTTCAAAAATTGGACAAAGAAGAAATCTGATTTTCCTACGCTGCCTGCCTTCTTATGCTGGTATATTTGGCTTGAAAGAAACTTGACAATATTTGAGGTAGGTTCCCTTTCAATACAGAAGATAGTCTACAAAGCTATTGGTGCAGTGAGCAACTATGGATTTAAGGCAAAACACACTCTTCCTTGAACTGTACATGTGCATCTTTCGGAAGATAGAGCCATTGGAGGGTTTGATAGGTTAGCGCAACAATTTGGTGAGTAAAGTGGGGTTGGAGGTATGATAAATCTTAGTAGTAACACTTCCTTTTTGTGGAATCTAAATTGTGGTCGAGGAACAAACACTAGGGATGAACGTTTGGGGGATTGGGCCTCTCTAACTTTGGCTGTAAGATTCTCAATTCCAGAATTTTGCTAGGGGACTCTAAGATAATTATTGAGTTGCTAAATAAGAAGGGAGCTCTCCATGCTATAGCACTAGAAATATCGAAGGAAAGGATCATAGACACTCTCACATATTTCAGGAATATATCCTTTGCACATGTATACAAAGAAGACAATCAAGAGGCATAAATATTATCTAATCTCACTTTATCAAATCTGCCTAGAAGCATTGCTTATAACCATTGGGAGGATGGTCATGAGGGACCTACTCAATAATTAAAGATGTTTTAATTGATACAGAGATAGTATTTTTTTGAAGACTAGTTATAATGTTTTGGTCCTTTTAGTCATAGTTTGATGCTAAGCATGAGGGACAATTCCTCCTATTTTGTTCTTTGTCTTGCTTTTGCTATGTAATGGATGTTTCCTACATCATAGGTTTTTTCCAGTTATGAGATCAATGTTTAGCTATGTATGTTATCATTTTAGAGCATGATTAAAGGTCTTATGACATAAGGAGAGTTGTAAGAAAACTTTTTATATTTTTATGAATATAAAAAAGAAATTTCGTGTAGAAAAAAAGTGTAAATAGTGATTTTGGAACATTTTAAACCTTTTTTTTTATGTTTTTTAGCATGTAAATAATAGTATAAAAATATTTAAGTAGATTTTTAGGTTTTTTTAGTTTTAATAAACTTTAACCACCATCATCAATGTCAATTACTAATGAAAAAGGTACAAAGTAAAATAAAAATAAAAATCTTAAATCAACCTAAACTCAAGTTAACCTAACTATTAATGATGAGGGTTTCAAGTGGAAAAAGTGGAATATCAGGTGAGAGTAATTATTAGCATGAGAAATACTAACGAGATTCTATAGTTAGGATGAGTTATTTATGTTTTCAGTTTAATTAAAACTATATTTAATCAATCTAGAAAATTTGAGTTATTAATAAATTCATAATAAAAACATAAACTATATCGAGATATTGTTGAATGATTTATAGCGAAAGCAAGAGATTAGAAACTTTGATTTACTATATCCTTATTTAATTATTTTAAAAGTTTTTAAAATGTGTATGTAGAAGTTATTTGCAATTGCTTCCTACCAGGGTTGGAATTTCCATTCATTTTTATCCATCAAACAATTTTTTTTTTACGTTTTGGGTCTACATATTACTTTTCAAAAAACTTTATGTCTAAAAGTGTGCCCTTCAAGAATAAAGTTTTGATAAAAAGTTAACTCTTCACACTGAAGATTATGTTAAAGATTTTAGTTAGTGATCCCATTTTTTGCAAGGATGTACTTATTTCTAGAGATATATGGAGTATCAATGCCCCCTCCCTACTCTAGTAATTATCAGTTGCTTCCTACAATTTTCACACCAAAGAGTCCATTAACTATATCAACTCGACCTCTAAATGCATAAAAATAGACATCAAAGGATATTATTTCAACACTTAGTTAACAATATTTCTTCAATCTCATTTTTGAAAATTTTCAACTGTAATGGTGATTGAGAAAAAGGTTTATAAATGAATAATGATATTATTACTATAGTTTCACACATTATTTATGTCAATTCCAAGGAATTTCCACTTACAAGCAAACAAAATAAATAAATCAAAATAAGTAAATAAAATAGAAGAAATAAATTAAGAGGTAATTATTAATTTGTTTCCCAATTAAATTGCATGTGTGATAGCTCTTATGAGCAAACAAAATGCCAACTCCATTTCCATTGACTACAAACAAAATGGATGAAACAAATTAAGAGGTCATGATATTTACTTATTCGTTTCCCAATTCAACTGGAACTATGTGATAGCTCATTTTTTTTACCGGTTTGCTGCAGCAAAAAAAACCCAGATGGTCTTGAATCTAAATGCCCTCTCTTCAAACCCTGTTCCCAACCCTGTTTCTATCTAGCTCTCGTTTTCGCACCATCTATAAATTTATGGATAACTTTGAAGAGTTATTCATCATTACCTACACCCGTACCAGACTTGCAGATTGAAATTAGTGACGTTTTATACCATTATAACCCATCAAAAGCATGTTATCTCGATTTGGATGCCCGTTTCGGGAGACTGCTGGGACAAATAGTTAAACATAAAATACAGACAAAATGCCTCATGACGAGCATTTTTCCGGTCAAATTCCAACCCTGCTTCGCACGACTTATCAAATAGTTCTTTGACGGAGAATCATGCACGTCAATAATTGAATTGAAGATTATTAGATTTTTTAATAACATTAACTACTACACATTTTCTGATTAATTAAAGAAACTAAATCCCTTTAGTTATAATTTGATATCTCTCCCTTATACAAAGTGGATTTAGATGATATTAATATAACAATAAAAAATGTAACCTATGAGTATCAATGAAAAATACAATTTATTAAATGAAATACATTTTTCAAATATGATTCGTTTGAAAATTATGATGAGTAATGGATGAGAACGACAATTAAATAACCAAAATGATGCTATGTCATACTGAATGATTCTCTTCATTGTGTTATTCAATGATGAAGTATATCATGAACTTATAACTATTGACTTTGTTTTTCTAGTTTGGTTTACTGACGTTTGACATCTCATGCCTTCATGGAGTTACATGAAGGCATGTAACTCCATGCCTCCATGGAGTTACATGAAATGAATGTATCTTAAGCATGGGAATATGGAAACTCTGGAAACTTAGACACGACAAGGATGTATAGAGATATCATTAACTTCTATTTTTTTTGTTTGTTTGTTATAAGTGTTTGGGGTCAACATTTCAACTATTGGCTAAGAAACCAAAACTCATGGGCATCTAAGTTGTCAAAATCACCTCAGGGGAATTGAAGTGGTAGTGTCGGTTGACCATAAAGATAATCTAATATCCTACAGACCCTAACCATTAAATGAGGCGGTCTAATGATTGTTGGATCCATCGAAAGATTTCAGTTCAAAAGGGACTATTCAAGAGAACTATGAGGTTGTGGAAAGTGAGTATTTTCTTGACGATGGAAGCCCAAGTGGACAAGGAATGTTGATCTACTTCTGAGTTAGCCCGACGAGATATCAGTCATAGATCTTGTAGCAAACCCCACTTGTTGATTTTTTGGAGAAGAATGAGTGAGGCCTTTAGCCATCACATGGTTTGAAGGCTCTGAATGAATCAAGACCACTAATTTCCCTGTTTCCTAACGATTGGATATGTTGGGAATGAGACTATCAATAATAATGGATTGGGGAATATATTGGGGGTCACACATAACCTGTCTTCCTAATGGGAAAGAATCTGACTCAACGCTAGTCGTCGATCTAGCTTGATCCATTCATCTAGGAAATTTTACCTCCTAGATTGGGTAATGGTATCCTACTGGAGGCTTTCTAAGGAAGGGTGATGTGTCCGCACTATCATGATAGCAAACACACCACCCAGTACATTGGTGTAGATGATGTAGAGGAGTCCATGAGACAACCACATAAGACAAAGGGCATGAGGAAGTGTAAAGCCTAAAGACCTTAGATCGTTCCAGTCTACATAGGAAACCCAAGGGATGCTCCATGTGAGTAGGTTTCTACTAGTGGGGTTGAAGCTGAGATCTGAGTCATAAAGGAAAAAATAGAAATGTTAACATCCCACAATCCTAAGTAGGATCTAGGGGGTCGGGTGTGTTACACTTGGCTTTGTCATTTAAAAACTAAAATCATTTATATTCTAGTTGGCTCTTATCTATTCTGTGATATGGTGTATATGATGTGGAGGGGAGATTCACTCACTGAAATTGTGACATAGAACATTTGTTAGTGGGATATTAATGAATACCCATAATTTCACTAGATATTGAAAAATGCCCCCAAAATCCTTTTGTTGAAGCTCTCTCTCAACACATTTGAAAATTTTAAACCCTCTATTTTTAGTAGATATCCCAAGTATGCATTTTTTCATGGCATTTTTAATACCCTCTTTTATTTCTACCCCTAGTACGAAAACATGAGAAAGCTCTTATATTCCTGAAAAATCATAAAAAGAATCCAAAAATAAGCAAACAAGTGCACCAACATCCCAACATAGGGGTATGCCACTATAATAAGATATTCTTGGGTTCAAGGGTTTGGTGTTATACTAATTTCACCCCTCTGTTGAGTGTAATAAATGTCCACACATTTTTTGAGGAAGGGGGTTTAATTAACCACAAAAGCTTAGAGAAGAGAACCCTTGTACAAAAACGTGTTTTGCATATCCATATGAAAAAACAAATGGAATCACACCATATCTGATCTAGGTGGATATCAGTGGCCACCCACCATTTCCAACTGGCTCAAAACAATTTTCTAGCAATTTTGACAATTTATTATTTTAGCAGTTTTTAACTTCTATGGCTAGTTTGAGGCCCCAAACAATTTTTTTTCACAATCGAGCACCTCAATGATAGTTGAAGGCTTTGATTGATCCCACTAAGTGAATCTCCTCGTCAATACCTTTCTAATAAGCTATCGTGCACCCTAAATGGAGATCATATGCAAAAGTTACAACCCCAGGAAGTTAATATACTAACTTACCCCAATGGAGCCCACATGAATTTTGGTGCTTCATCTCCCAGGGTTAGGTTTTTGGATGTCTAGGGTTTTGGAATTCATATTTATTGTAAAAATTCCTTGAAATCCTCATTATGCTCATCTTCTTGCAAATGAGCGTAGTAGTCAAATCTCTTCTAAGAGATAAGATGGCACCATTCTAGCAAGCTTGTTTTCAATATGCATTTTACAGTTTTCAACACATTTCTTATTTAACAGAAGTCAAGATTTACTGTATCTATGTTATTGTTCACTTGTCTCTGTGTTAACATTATAAATCTGTGGTTTCATTTCATTCTTCTCATAATATGGATCAGTGGTATGAAAGCGGTCTGCTTCTTGTCGTTTTTTAATGCATGTCCCCGACGCAGTCAGGGTATAGAGAGATGAGTCTCAAGATTGTTTCTCTTGAGGAAAACTTCTCTCGCACTCCCAAGAAACCTCCCATGGTGGGAGAAAAGAAAGACGACATGACAGGAGATCCTTTCAAAATGTTTCTCAAGGAATCCCTTGGGTGATAGAGGAATGAGATGATGGACAACTTCACAAAAATCCTTCGACGACTGCCGACAAGCGACACATCAACCTCAAGTGGAATCTCCACCCCCTTCAAGGTACAAATCAATTTCGATATTCCTATATTTGAAGGTCAAATAGATGCGGATGCCATAAATAAATGGTTAAACCTTGTAAAAGGGTATTTTTCTGTCCACAACTTTTCTGATAGAGAAAAGATTATATTTGTGCTCCTCAAGGTTGTCCCCCATGTCAAAGATTGGTGGGAGAATTTATATGATAACAATGAAACAAAAGGATCCACATTATTTGCAGTTGCACCCACTTGGTATTCCTTTAGGGATACTATTAACGAACAATACTACCTTGTAGGAAGTTATGGCGACTTGTATACAAGATGGACCACACTGTGGAAGGAAAGAGACCAAAGAGTCCCAGAGTTCATCAATGTCTTCCATACCTTGTGCACCAAGTTGTGTATCCAATATTCTAAGCGACATCTGGTGCTCAAGTACCATGAAAGTCTGCATAGATACATCCAGACAGAAATGGATGTTTTGGACATCTCGTCCTTGGGCCCAGTGTTGGGATAAATATATGCACTATTAATTCCCAATATTAAATTATCAACTAGGGCTCATAATCTTCAAGGTGCAAACACAAGAAATGTAGGATTAGAGCCTAGTCTAGCCTAATCTAAAGCCGACGATAATATGAACAAAATGAGAAAAGTAAAACAAATTGTAAGAAATAAACACTAAGGATTCATCGCTGGGACATAGAAATAACTTAGTGCTATAATGGATTAGATCACAATCTTTCATGCACTCGCGGTTATGTTTGTGTGATTAATCGTGAGTATCTTACTTAAGTTTCCTATCCTTCAATGATTATTTCCTATAGCAGATCCACACTTAAATGCAATAAAAGAAACAAGCAAACGAAAATGAATTCAATTGACAGGAAATAAACTAACACCTTAGGTAGAATCCCAACGCGGGGAGGCCATATATCATGATTTAGACCTTTAATATTTCCCTTGGTGATTGGAACTATGTGGAATTAAAGTGCAAGGAATCCAAAGGTATTGAAAATAAAACTAAGTGCAAGAAATAAAGTGCAGGAAAACTATGGGAAATCCAAATTGAAGCAAACTAGAGAAAGACAATCAAACAAATAGAAAAAAAATTATCTGAATGAATTGTCCTTATAAGATACACCCAAGAATGAAAAGAGAACTTGTAGATTGGTATCATGAAGTGCAAGAAACAAAACTTAGAAATTAAATGTGGAGTGCAGGAACATAGTGTAGTGCAGGAACAATAGTGCAGGAACATAGCAAAGTGCAACAAAAGTAGTGCAGGAATAGAGCAAAGTTTTCATTTTATTTAGTTCTTTACTATTTTGTAAACACATTGGAAACTAATGAATTTCACTGTGCCAATACCAATGAATATTGTTGTCCCAAAACATATCACATGTGAAACATATCCATGGTTTTATGACTGGAAATGTATAATAGATATATTTGCAAAACTGAAATGGTATTTCACTTCTATTTCACTCAAATAAGGAATTGATCTTGGGCGTTTAATAATCTAAATGTATTTGGTAAACACAAATTCATAAACTAGGTTGCATTACAATTGGAAACTAAAACCATGCATAAGAATTCTAGAAATGCAATTAATTAAATTCTATTCTATTGAACAAGTTAAAACATGGCAACACTTACCCATACTGAGGGGCCCTTCTTAGATGGTCAGTGATGCCTGAGAATGATCATATCAAGCCAAGAAGATGCATAGTAGATCAACAACAATCATCTTTTCCTTTAATCATGGAACTCTGTTTTTACATGGTAGCCAACTCCTTAAATCTTTCTCACAAAAATAAATCTCCCTCTTACAATGATTTTATGACAATAATGACTACCCTTCTCATTCCTATAAGGCTCTTATTTATACATTAAATCCATGGAGGAATGAATAAAACCGAATTACCAAACTCAGAAAACATTTTTTACAATTTTAGGATAAATCTCAAAAAATATGGGTTTTTCATCAATTTGGGCAGATTTGAGTTAGAGACCCACCCATATATTTCAAAAAAATTTGAATATTGAAAAAGTGCCTATGTTGTACTCAATTTTCCACATTCTAGACAAAACCCATTTCGTAGAATTTCTAGATCTGATACCATTTGCACGAAAATAGAGGTGCAAGTTGGTCGTTTTAGATTTTTACTAATTTTGGAAGAATCATTCCCTTTGATATGGAGTTCCACACGTGTGATCTGGGTGAATTATGAAACACTTGTCCATATTTCGACATCATTCTAGACAAAACCCATGTTCCTGATTTTCCTCTAGAAGCATTCCAAATTTTCAAACTATATCTGGTACCAGATACCTGTAGGATGTTGGTATCGGATGAGCATAGGTGACAAATAAATGCTGGTACCAGATGAGAACAGGTGACAAATAAACACTAGTACCATATGAGCACAGGTGACAAATAAACACTGGTACGAGATGTGCACATGTATCGTATGAGCATAGGTATCGAATGACTATAGAAACTTCTGGTACCAGATGACTTGGAGTGTGACGACTAGATGAGCATAGGTACCAGATGACTGTGATGGTACTGGAACAAGAAAAATATAGGTACCGGAATAGGGACATGTTTCTTGGACATAGAAACATAGGATTAAATCATCATCGATAAAATCATGTTAAAAACATCTTTAATCACTTAAAAATACAAGAAAACAACAATAATTAACCATAAGGTAGAATGTATGTAATTAGTGGTAAGTGACGGGATAATGGCTATAGAATGTATCAAGAGTGTGGGAATATAGATTATGAATGGAGGTTTTACATGGTATAAAATATGACATCTTTGGAGCCCAATACTCCCCCACGACTGCTGGTTTTCATTTCCTCATGCAAACCAAATTTGTATACTCTATTTAATCATTGATTTTTGTGACTTTATTTCTTTGTGCATGTGTTGGTTCTTATGGAGAAATGCCCTTTTTCATTTGATATTATCACATGATTTTAACTTGATTTATTTTACAATAGAGCAATGAAAGTTAAGGACAAATGATAGATGGGCTATGAAGGGACGGTGAATGGTATGACAATATGAATATAGACTTAGGTGTTTGTATACTTTATTGCTTTTCTTTAAAACCAATGCTTATTTGTGGTTTTTAGGCAATAATGAATTCATCCTTTTTATGTGAATTATCTATCTATCTATCTATCTATCTATCTA
>JZKD02S2044480.1:232464-244415 GCA_000966675.3 Picea glauca | reverse complement strand
GAAGAATATTCATCCCCTCCAGCTTTCAGACATTTTTCGAACAACATTTTTCAAGACAAATTTGAAACAATACATAATAATCAACATCCTTATAATACTCATAGTAAAAATCATCCTAAAGATCAAAACAAATTTGCACCCGATATGCACAAAAATACAACATCGAAACAAATGAAACAGCCTGAAACATGAAATATTTTTTCTTTATCTGATATAGAATACGACCCTATTGATAATTTCAAGAGGTTAAAAGAAAATATTTCAATCTATGATCTTCTTAAGTTTCCCTACATCCAACGGAAAGTGTTACAAAGCATAGATGAAAATAGTAACAATAAAAAGAAATATTCACTAGACAAAGGCACAACTGAAATTAGTAGTAACAAGAAGAAGGATGTTTTAGAAAAAAGTGTACCTGAAAGCAACAATAAAAAGAAGGATGTTCCAAAAAAAAGTGTAGCAAATCTAGATAAAATACCCCCACCCCCCATACACAACAGATAAAAATCAACAACCCCCAAATCCTTCTCCCACACCACGAAAGAGGTCTAATGTGCCACTATTTCTATTGACATTTGAAATATTTAAGAGAAACATGCATAATTTCATGGTGGACTTCGGAGCTTCATCATATTTGATGCCTTTGTCGGGTTGCAAAAAAATCAATGCTAAAATTAATCCATATGATATGAAAATCATTCAGCTAGATAGAACTAAAGTCACTATGGTTGGGGATACTAAGGATGTTTTGATCAGGTTATCATTCAATCCAAAAGTACGTTAGGTAATTGACATAGTAGTAGAAGATATTCTATAAGTGTATGGTATGTTCCTCAACAGGGATTGGTATGGACAACTTCATGATTATGTTGCTACAAATTGGTCTCACTTGTGGTTGCCTCTCAATGGTCAGCCAAAAAAACTTAGGGTAAACATGGAACATTATCTGAAATGTTCAATCATAGATCTGAATGATCCAAATGAACCTTTTGTCCCAAGTGTGAATGCATTAGAAGATCAAGGTATGAATACCTTCTTTGGGAATTTTTTTGTTGAAATATATGCTATTTTAGACCCTGATCAACAATCTGAAATATCATTCTGCACTCAAGTAATGGCCCTAGATCATGTTGTGAATATTGTAAATAGTTATAAAAATGATGGAATTTGGTATTTATACTTTGATGGGTCTAAATCACGCGAAGGAGCCAGTTCCAGTTATTTATTGATAGATCCAAAAGGTAATAAGACATTAATTGCTTGTAGATTAGAATTTGATTGCACAAATAATACAATAGAATATCAAGCTCTCTTGCAGGTACTCAAGAAAGACATTGACCTTGACATCCAATGTATGGCTGTATTCAGTGATTCTAAAATTGTGGCCAAGAAAGTAAAAAATGCCATCCACTGTATATATGTTCATCTAGAAAACTACTAGATTGAGGTATGGAACTTGATTAATAGATATCTCACCTTTAGTATAAGTTATATTCCTAGATCTAGTAATTCTAAAGAAAATTTGTTGGCAAATGTAGTATCAAAATTATTGTCTGCTGAAGGTTTCTCTCCTAATTCATTTTTTGTTGAATTAATATTCAGACCGTCAATTTCGGATGATATTACCAATTGGTGGGTGTTTTATGATGATCAACAAATCATAAATTTTTTGCATATGGAAGACACTTTCCAAGGTGTTTTAATCAATGAAAACACTCATGATGAAAATCTCTGCGATTTTACGGTAATATCTGATCCACGATTGACTGAAAGTTCATATGATATGGTAAATTCTATCCCTAAATATGTCATCAGATTAGAAAATTTTTATGATTTACATGACAAATTTAATGGAGTAATTAGTTGTAAAACAAATAGTTCTTTGCTGTAATATGAAACTATAAACTTAAGGACACATGATCAGCCTCAAAACATTAATTTGGGCAAAGGATGTACACAACAAGAAAAATCAACATTTATTGAACTTTTCAAATAATTTAAAGATGTATTCGCTTAGACTTACGACAATTTAAAAACATTTGATCCAAAAATAATACAACATGCAATCCCCATGAAGCCTCAAGCCCAACCATTTCAACAAAAACTAAGAAAGATGCACCCAAAGTTAGAGCCCACAGTAAAAAATGAATTGAATAAGTTGTTAACAACTAAGATGATCTTTCCTGTTCGACATACCCAATGGGTGTCCAAATTAGTCTTGTTAAGGAAGAAGAACAAGGAAATATGACTTTGTGTCGATATTCACAACTTAAACCGAGCCTCTGATAAGGATAATTAGCCCATTCCTCCCATGGAACAGATGTTATTATAGGTATCTAGTTCTGGAAACTATCCTTATTGGATAGTTTTTCGGGATACAATCAGGTCCTGATGTCCCCATTAGATCAAATTAAAACTACATTTCAGACCCCTTGGGGAACTTATTCTTATTGTAAAATTCTTTTTGGACTAATTAATCCTAGGGCCACTTTCCAAAGGGCCATGGATATTGCTTTTTGGGGGCTTATAAATCAGTCAATGGTTCTTTATCTAGACGATGTTACCGTCTTCTCAAAATATAAAAAAGATCATTTATCTCACATGAGGAGTGTATTATAACGTTGTCGTAAATATGGCATTTCGTTAAACCCCAATAAATCAATCTTTTCTCTTGATCAGGGAAAATTACTTGGTTTTATAGTCTAAAAAAATGGAATGATAATAGATCCCAAAGTAACACAAGCCATATCCAATCTTTCTCCTCCATCGTCCAAGAAATCTATGCAATCTTTAATTGGTAAAATAAATTTTGTTAGACATTTTGTGCCTAGTTTTTCCGAGATGGTTAGACCCCTGTAAAATATGATAAAAAAATATGTTATTTTTAAATGGGGATCACAGGAAAACCAGGCCTTTAATTCCATCAGAAAATCTATAACAGAATTTCCATCCTTGATGAGTCCCGATTTTACCAAAGACTTTACCCTTTACACATTTGCATAAGATAGATCATATGCTGCAGTAATCACCCAGAAAAATAATGATAATAATGAAATTTCACCAACAATATTTTTCTATTTTTAAAGCAGTAAAACACTTTAGACCATATCTTTTGAAATCTAGAACTAAATTCATTCTCCCATACCCTGTAGTAAGAAATTTATTATTTCAAAAAGAGCTTGGGGAGAAGAGGGCTCATTGGATGACCTATCTTCAAGAATATGATCTTGAGATTAAACTAGACCAAATTTTTAGAGTTCAAGGTCTTTTTAAATTAGTGGTTGATTCAGTTAATCCACTTGATAATGAGCTTGTCTTACCGGATGAAACATTGTTTGAATAAACACAAATCTTTTGTACGCAAACTATGTCAAATTTATGGTATAATGATATTAAGTTTTACTTGATATGTGGAACTACTCCACAACATCTTGACCCCAAAAAGAGAATAGCACTAAGGCTCAAATGTGAACTTTTTCAATATGATGCTGGACAAGTAAAGAAAGTTGCTTTCCCTTTGCATCTAGTTACAATTGATGCACCATTTCAACAATGGGGCATGGATACTAATCAAGTGATTTCGTTCCTAGAAACTCATATCATTACGCGTTTTGGGATACCAGAATGCCTATTTTTCGACAATGCTTCTTATTTTTCCTCATTGGACATGAATGTTTATGCTTTAGAAAAATGAATCAAGTTAAAATATTATGCCAGCTATTACCCCCAAGAAAATGGTTTGGTTGAATCAACGAATAATGTTTTTATCAAAATCTTAAAAAGAACAATGTTGAACAATAAAAAAAATTGGCACACAACCTTGTTTAATGCACTATGGGCTGACATGGTCACCCTTAAAGTAACTATCAATAAATCCTCTTTCTTCCTTATGTATGGAAGAGAATCTATCCTTCCTCCCAATGTCCTATTACCATCACTTCAACTATCCAAAAAAGTTCAAGAGGAAGAATGCCCTGCCCTAGAAAGTTGAATTAACACTTTACTTAAATTGGAAGAGACCAGAACACAGGATAAATACAAATTAGATCAACATCAACAAATTGTTAAACACTGGTTTGATGAGATTTCATCCATTGGTAGAAACTTCAACATAGGAGACCTGGTTCTTAGGTGGGATAAGGCACATGAGGATAAAGGAGAGCACACCAAATTTCAAAATCTGTGGCTGGGACCATTTATTGTTAAAGAAAAACTTTGTCCCAGTTCCTTTCGTCTCCAAAATCTAGAGGGACAACCAAATAATTTTCCACTAAATGGTCAGGTCCTCAAAAAGTACTTTTCGTGATCTACTTGTAAAAGATAAGTCTATAAATATCTAGCTTGTGGTGTGATTTTCTCTTTCTTTGAGTGAATTTTATTTTTTCTTTGCCTATCTTTCTGATGTTTTGTCCTACTATTTAAAAATGATCATTATGAAGGGATTTGATATTAAAAGACTACGTTGTTTGTTTATTTTCAAGCCACCAATGAGATTTCAAATTTGGTATTGAAACTAAAAATATACCTTAGCCCTGATGGTTAAATTTTAAATCCGGTTGCTCTAATTTTTCTTTCCCTTTCCCTTATAAAGGATTGTTTCAGAAAATTGGCCTAACCCCTTACAATCATGTAGATCTTAAGGATTCTTACGCCATCCCTCATTCTTAAGGAATTTTTTGGATCTGCTTCCCCATATTTTAGACATTCTCTTATTTAGAGATTAATTTCAAATACCATGATTGGGTCTCCTATGTTTTCAAAGTGAAACTGTACAAGTTTCTAGCTGAGGATTGGAAGGTCTCATCATGAGCCGATCCATTATGACCATGGAGAATCTAGGGAAGTGACATTACCATTTCTGGTTACCAAGCCAGGGTAATGGCCTCCAACTTTCTAAACTAGAGGACAAGAGGTCTCATCACGAGCTGACTTGCTCATTTTCTTGGACCTCTGTGGATGAAACTACTATGAATTGGTCACTAGGCCAGAGTTGTGATTCTCATCTAGTTTCCTAAATTACCGAAAGAATCAAAATAAAAAATTCTAGGATTGATCTACCATGTGTTCTTAATTACTAGATGGGATAGAAGCATCTGGTTGGGTTAAAAGGAAACCCTGTTGATTCTATGAATGCTTGGTGGAAGAAATGGCCATTCCTGTGGTATCGAAGTCCTACTCATAAACTCTCATGAATCATGGAGAAAACCATCTTTCAGATCTCAATCCTTAAAATAATTTTTGTTCCTTAGTTTGTGAATTGTGGCTACACTAGTTTATCATATGCAACCAGGGCTAATATCATTACTATACAGACCAAATGAGAAACTCTCAAAAGAAAATTGGATATCTGGAAAGACGATGCATTTTGTCTTCATGATATTATGTTTTCACCAGGATATAGATAACTGCTTCGCCTGATGATTCACCATCTGTTGGTTTCCCAACTAGCATCTTGTTTTTCATTGTCCCTTGAAATATAAAACCGCTTCATATATTCACTGCCTAGTGTGTCTATATGCATCAAATTGTTTGATTTGATTTTGTACAAAGGTATGACTGTTGATGACTATTAGTCCTATTTGAATTCTTATCATTTTTGTGAGAATATGTGTGGTCGATTTTTTTATCATTTTCTCTATTCAATTTCATGACTATGAAGCATGAAATTAAATTTCTCTTTCGTGCAAATCGTTGATCGAATTCTTGTGACTGTATCCATTTACATGAGTTAAGGATTATTGTTTGTTTGATTTAACCAATCTAAAGTCTAAATAAGAAGATTATTGGAATATGTTTAAATGGAATATCTATGAATTATGTTGAAACAACCTAAGTAAATCCACTTCCTAAAAAATAAAATCGATTCTAGAAAGTTTGAGTTAGATATAAACGAACTTATGAACTTGTATATAGGGCTTGATTTAAAACCTTGACTTAAACTATTGATTAACATGGGTGATACGGGGTTTCATTAGAGACTAACCTCTTTAAATGTTCTCCAAATTACTACTTTGTAACCTACCATTTTCATATCAAGAAATGACGTTAGTAATGTTAAATTAATATGGACTGACCTCTCGACTTTCATATGAATTATTACCCTTCCTAGTGTTAATATCCTCGAAATCAACTTAGTATTTTGTGGCAAGCCGCGATGGTTTCATGGGTTTTTTAGCTTCTAAAATCTCATTCCTTTGGTCTATTGGAGGTAATCAAAACCTGGAGTGGGAGGTAATGGTAGATCATCCTCTAGTCCTCAAGCATTTGTTTATCATCAGGTATGTTTTCTCGACCTCTTTCACTATTTATGGGTTTGGTTTGTTGCGGGTCCATAGTTCTCTCCTTCATGAAAAATATCTCCGTGTCTTCTAGTTTACCTCCTTCGCATTTATGGCTCCCATAGTTAGGATATATCTGAATGGCCCACAAACCTTGTTCTCCCATGACGACGCTACGAGTAAGCTTTCCCAGATTGATTGGTTGGAGTTTATCCAATCATTCAATGGTTTTAATTTAGAAGTTGCCAGGTAATTTTCCAGGACTTTTCATGGCACTAAAGAAAAAATTGGGGATATTCAGATACAGGTCATAAAGGAATTCATAGCTAAAGAAACAGGTCTTCCTTAGGAAGGCAACAAGTGGTTTAAAAATATGAAGGTAGCCAATATTCCATGGCAATCTCTGTTGATGTCCAAAAGGTCACAATACCATGTAAAAGGTATTCCTTTAGATCTATTTAATACTTATTGGCACAATTTATTGCTGATTATAAAGAAATTTATCACCTGTGAAGGGTGTTACGACTTAGTGTTCCTTTTCCACATATGATTGTTAATGGTGTTTCGGGGATTTAGTTTGAACTTACCCTTTTACTTGCTTAAAATCCTGGAAACAAATGTTGAAGTTTTATCAAAGGCTGAACCCTAACCCGAAGACCAGTTTGTTTCACCACGACCTAATTCGCATATTGGTCAAATTCCATTTGCTTAGAACATGGGACACTTGGCATGGTTTTTTGATAATAAGTGAGTTATTAACCCCTCAGTTTGACCCCATCATCAATTTAACACAAGGTGTTGTGGAGGCTGTCTCTCCCAAAGCTTCACCTAATTAGTCTAATTGAGATCTCGATCCAAAATAACTCTATTGTTTTATCTAATACCCAAACATAGGATTTGACTGTGGCTAGGTTGGCACCCAAAAGACATGATTTTGTACCCAAGAAACCATTAGAAATCGTCCTTAGTATTTTGAGAAATCAATCATTAAATGTTGATGATCAGTCATAGTGCGAAGCCAACAATCGAGGAGAAGCATAAAGAACAGGATAAATAGATTAATCATTTGTAGGAGGTCTCTGAAGTTGATTTAAAAAAAAAGAAATGGTTGAATCTTATCTAAGATGATAAGGAACAAACATAAACATAGGAATGATCCTATTCAAATGATTATAATAGAAGATCTAAACTCTGTTGGAACTACAAGTCCAGACTCATCAGAGGATAGTCATCCAGAATATGAACTTGTTTCTAATTTCCCCCCGTTCCTCCAAAACTGTGAGGGATTCTTAGGAATCCGGGCTGATTTAAAGTCTAAGTCGGTACAAGAAAAGTCCCCAGACTCAGACCAACAACAATTGCTTCCAAATATGGAACATGTGTGTTGTGATGAATGTTTAGTGTGGATTTAGAGGTATTACATAGACATCCCTTACTTGTGAATGCACCTTAATTAGGTTATAAATCAGAACATGGATCTTGAAAGAGAAAATCGGGAATTGAGGTATGAAATACAACAAAATTCTTTTCATGGAAACAAGAAACCCAAAAAATTGGGAGGTATTATCATTAGGAATTCAACTAATATCAATGCCATCATGAGCTCAGAGAATGACAGAGATGCACGAATCCTCTTTTCCAATGTTTAAATTTGGTAAATAAATCTATGTTTTTTATTTTTATTTGATTTGGTAGTTAAGAAATTGTTGTTACATTGTTTTTTAGACTAGCTACAGAATCAAAGATTCTATAACTTGTCTTAAATTAGTAAATGTGATTTTTAATTGGATTTTAATTTTATTTCTGGGTCTCAAAAAAAAGAACGGGAAAATGTCCTATGTGTTACTGGATTATTAAAGGATCATAAAGTATTTATTTTTTAAAAGTAGTTTCTATTTCAAACAATGCAGAATGTATTTTTGAGAATTGTTATAACAAACTTTTATGAGTTGTTGTATATATTGCTATTATAAAATCAAGTTAGGATTTGGTTTTAAAGATACTCTATTTTTTGAAGATTTACGTCTATCGTGTGGATATGAGAAGTAGATGATTGTTATGTTTAAATACTATGATAGTTTTGATATCAGACATGATGGAAATTATTGGAGATGGACTACTGAATAATTTTTTGAAGAATATAGAATCATACTTTAACTAAAGATTTCGTCCTGCAAGTTAAAGAGTTAGTTTTTTATTATAATTATATTTGATGATGGTTTATATTCTTTGAAGTAACTAATTATGAATTGATTTAAATGAGATTTAGTATGTTTGATCAATGCATGGTTCATTATTTCATCTGTTTATTAATTTTTCCAATCTTTTATAGTCCATGATTCCAAATTATTAGTTCTAGGCAATTGTATTATCTTGGTGTCAATATCAAATTGTATTGAATTTCTTCATATAATTTGAGTTGGAACAGATCTATTAAATCGATTTGAAATTTATTTCTTAATGTAAATGGTTATTTATGTCTTCAACTGAGATTAATAACAAAAAACTTGGTCTTTTTGTAGTATGAATGAGACTTGTATTATCAAAGTGAAGTGACTTTCACTTGAAATTTTCATAGTCTTAGAATTATACAATTGTCTACCATAGATTTCTCTTAACATGCATATTGCAGGAGCATCTTGGAACAAAAAGACACAACCACAATTTTCTCTCTTAAACATTGGCCAATTCTAGGTTAGTATACCTTTTCTTCTTTTTTTATTTGATTTGTGAATGTAGATTCACCTTTAAACTTAATACTTTGTTTATCTAAGTCAGATTATTATCATCTACATTCACCATTTTCTTTTCTTCTATTTTCATAGGTAAAAGTAGATTAGTAATTAGTCTTAGATCTCTTTGTATTTTTCCTGGTATTTGGTTCTCTCTTATAAAATTAGTTTCCAAGGTCTCTCACAAATCTTGCAATAGATATATTTGTACACTTTATATATATATAGAACATGAATGTACATAGTAGATAATTAGGTTAGTTGCTTTATTTTTCATTTTAGATTATGTCCCTTTATCGGCCAATGAATCCATAAAACCCGTCAGGGTGAGTCATCCAAAACAGCTTAGGTTACTTAGACAACCTTAGACTGAGCCTTCCCTCACAGTTGACAATGTATTCACATGTTCCTGTTAACAAGTCCACATGTTGACATCATTTTGGAAAAAACCCATGCCCCCGGGTTTCCTCTAGTAGAATTCCAAGTTTTCGAACTATTTATGGTACCAGATGCCTATAAGATGTTGGTACCATATGATCATAGGTGACAAATAATCATTGGTATGGGATGAGCGCAAGTACTAGATGACTGTAGAACCTTTTAGTACTGGATGACTTGGAGTGTGAGTACTGGATGAATGTAGGTACGTGATGACTATGATGGTACTGGAACAGGAACAATACAGGAAACAAAACATGGATAGTGTAGGTACTAAAGAAGGGAGATGTTTCTTGGACATAGAAACATAGGTTAAACCATCATCGATAAAATCATGTTAAAAACATCTTTAATCACTTAAAAAGACAAGAAAACAAAAATAATTAACCACAAGGTAGAATGGATGTAATTAGTGGTAATTGACAGGATAATGGCTATAGAATGTATCAAGAGTGTGGGAATATAGCTTATGATGGAGGTTTCAAATGGTAGAAAATATGACATATTTGGAGTCCAACATGCAACCTATTGACATGCCATTAAAATCGAGTAAAAGATTAAACAAAAGATGTGACAGTTTTGGTCTAGGAACCCCTCATAGTAGAATAAGGGCAAGGGAATCCCTAACCCATAGAACAAAGGATAGAGAAAAGATGGGAAACCTCATGAAACTATTCCAAGATGCAAGCAAAGAAAGATATTGGAAAGACAAAGAAATATACCGGGAAATGGTGCGACTTCCATAAGAGCCCTTGGCATAACACTGCCAATTGTCATTCAAAGCAGTCATTAGTGGATGAAGTAAAAGCCTCTGAATAAAATGCGGGTTTCAACTCTAAGTCAGAACTAGAGAAGGGGAGATGGATCATTGATGCATAACCTATTGCCACTGTTTATACCACCAAGATCCAACCCGATGAACCTGATGAGCCTATTTCATTCACATATGTGGGTGAAAGGAACTCCTCTGCACTTCATTGTTGATAGTGGTAGCCAAAAGAACCTCATCTCAGTAGAGGTCATCAAGTGGATAGCCCTGCCGACAACGTCGCACCCGTAGACATACACCATTGGATGTCTCCTTCAAGGAAGTGATCTTCACGTCAGCCAACAGTCTCACTTGTCATACACCATCAAGCCATTCAAAGATGAGATATTGTGTGATGTTTCTCCCCTTGAAGTTTGTGATGTTCTTTTGGGCCAACCTTATTTATGGAAACACCATGTTGTATATGAGTCTAGGCTTCATAGTGTTATTATTACTTTGAATAGGAAATTGTACAGGATACCCGAGGTATTCCCACTTAGTGCTATTTCCTTGATCTCTGCCAAGTAATGCAAGAAGGTCATTTCTCAGACTAGGAATTATTTATTCTTCATGATTCGCTCTCAGAATGAGCGAAAGGTTGAAGCCACAACCATGGCCTCCATGTCTGACCTCTCCATGCAGTAGAAGAAAGTGGATAAGGTCATGGAAGAATATGAAGAAATCTTCTCATCACCCACTGAGGTACCTCTACATTGTCAGCTCAAGCATCCCATAAATCTAACCCCCACCACACCACTACCCAATGGGCCAGTCTATCATCGCTTTTTTCTAGAAAATGAGGAAATCAAGTGTCATATTTAGGAACTACTCCACAAAGGACTCATCTGACCTATCTCATCACCTTATGGAAGCCCAATCGTGCTAGTGTAGAAGAAATATGGGACTTGGTGACTCTGCATTGATTACTGGGCCCTAAATAAAATCACAGTCAGGAACCAGTACCCAATTCCCAGAATTGATGATCTCCTTGATCAGCTCAAGGGGGAAAAATACTTCAGTAAGATTGATCTGAAGTCTAGCTACCATCAGGTCCCAATAAAACCAACAGATGTATGGAAAAATTCCTTCAAGTCAAAAGAAGGTCTTTTTGAATGGTTGTTCATGCCCTTTAGTTTGACAAATTCCCCAATAAATTTCATGAGAATGATGGATGATATATTGCGGCCTTTCACTAATTCTTTTGTGGTGGTGTGTCTAGACGACATCCTCATTTACAACAAGATTCGGGAAAAACACTTAGAACATCTTTAGCAGGTTCTGGACACTTTGCGACAACACAAGTTATATGCCAACTTGGAAACATGGTCCTTCAACATGGACAAAGTCCAATACCTAGGCTACATTGTTGATGTGCGTGGTGTGTGTTAGGACCATATATTGTACCCTTTTTGCCCATATTCTTTGCCATGATTATACCCTTCATCACCTATATTTAGACTTATATTATCATTCCACTTAATCATTCCAAGGTACATAACGTCCTTTCTCATTACTACACGTTTAATTTGTTTTGCATGATATTTTACATTACTTTTGGTCTTAACCATTGATTAGAAGTACATAAGTGTCTATATCTGCAGAACAGTATTCAAGACCGATGCTGAAACACAGAACTATCCAGTTGATGCTGAAACACGGAAGCTGCTACACAGTCCGAGGATGCATATGCCGAAA
>JZKD02S2044480.1:181950-232454 GCA_000966675.3 Picea glauca | reverse complement strand
GAATTGAGCATATACAGTGCGTGGCTATCTTTGAAACAAAAGACTTCCCTGGGTTGATAATTTATGTTTCACTTAGTTGTTTAAAATTAATTAAGCAATTATAGTGTCCAACAGTGTGCATGTTGATTCGGCCAAGATCCAAGTCATATGTGAATGACCAGCCTGAACCATGCTCACTGAGCTTCAAAGATTCTTAGGCCTTGCCAATTTCTATCCTAGGTTTGTGTTGGGATTCTCCCATATTGCATGGGACCTCAGTTAAATAACCAGAGGTGGTGGTAAGGAAAAATTTGTGTGGGTCCTGTCCCAACAGAAAATGCTGGATGATCTGAAGAAACACTTGTTTTCAACACCATTTCTCTCATTACCTAATCTACAACAACCCTTTGAGATCGAGACAGATGCTTCAGACTATGTTGTGGGTATATTCCTCACTCAGCACGACCACCCCATGGCCTATCATAGTGAGACACTATCATATGTCATTTGTAATTACCCTACTTACAATAAAGAAATGTAGTCCATTGTGCAAGCCTGCCACCAATGGAGGAATTACATTCTCGGGAAGGAGACAATCATCCACACTGATCATAAGCCGCCATTAGAACTGGTCCACATATTTGCAGTAGTTCCACCTCAACATCAAGTATAAAATAGGAAGTACCAACCAAGTCAATGATTTCCTCAAGTGACCCCCAGTTGCGACACTCACCACAGTGCTAGACTCTTACATCCATGAGACCTCTGGGTGTGCCCACCTCTATGAGATAGATCTTGACTTTGTCAAAACCTACCATATGTTGGGTGCCAACACAATTGTCAATAATTTCCATATTCATGACAGGTTGTTGTGCCATCTAGGCCATCTCTACGTTCCATAAAGTGAGTGAGAGAAATTGATTTGGGAAGCCCACTACAGTCGGGTGGCAGTACACTTCGGCATGGAAAATATAGTGGCAGTGATGCAGTGACATTTATACTGGCTGAAACTTCGACATGATG
Source organism: Picea glauca (assembly GCA_000966675.3). Lineage (NCBI taxonomy): Eukaryota > Viridiplantae > Streptophyta > Pinopsida > Pinales > Pinaceae > Picea > Picea glauca. Next base: position 231,452 of record JZKD02S2044480.1, on the reverse strand, counting down.
TTTGCAAGTATATTCGGTCTTGTATTGCATGCACTATTTCCAAACCGATCATCAAGAAACAAGGCTTGTACACTCCTCTTATTAGTTCTAACAGGCCTTGGGAATACATCTGAATGGAATACATGTCGGGCCTCCATTCTATCAGGTGGGGAAATGACTCTGTTTTTGTGGTTGTTAATCACTTTTCCAAGATGGTGATTTTGGCCACGTGCAAGAAGATCATCATGACAGAGGAAATTGCCAAGGTTTTCTTTGAACGAGCATGCGTACACTTTGGGATCCAACAAACTATTATCTCAGATTGGGACAGTCAGTTCCACATCACATTCTAGTCGAGCCTTTGGTTAGTACTAGACACCAAGATTACCAAGTCCACTGCCTTCCACCCCTAGACATATGGCCAAATTTAGGTCATCAACCAGATGATCGTGCACATCCTATGCATGTACAATTCCAACCACCCTTGCAACTTGAATGAGAGTCTTCCCTTTGTTCAACACAACTACAACATAGCCATGCATATTGTTGGGCTCTAAAGACGTCCTAAAAACAACCTTAGTCTGACATTAATTTATCAACCAAGGATTCGTCTTCTCTTTCAAGAATGTTAGCAAACTCTATGAACATAGTTGTAGAGGCAATAATCAAGTTCTTCACTCATTCATTAAAAACTCTGAAACTAATAACTTACTCAACATAATTGTAATCTGATCAATAACACACCATAAATCAAAACATCAATCAATTTGTTGAATTCATTCATCTAAGAAACAATAATTTAATATGCACAACCACTTAATGAATCAATCTCTTAATGATTATTTAACCTTCTAGAAAAGAACAACGATCTAATGTATATTTAAGAAGGAACAACAAATACGAATTAATCGAAAGGAACAACAAATGCGAATTTGATAAAAGGAATAGCATATGCGAAAATGAAAATAATTCTCAAGCGATATACTAACAACAATTGGAAATGGAACAACAATTGATAATCTTCAAATGAAACATCTATTCTTTGCAAATGAACAACATAACTAATTCATAAAAGAATCAACATACTCACAAATTTATCTTAACTGTTGAAAGGAAATTTAAATCATAGAACTGAAATAGAATTGATACGATTACAGATGAGACAGTAAGTCCTTCCAACTGGGCCCACGGTCTTCAGAAGATGTTGCTACTAAAAAATCAGTTTTTATAACCCTAATTTGCACCATACATGCTTACTTGGAATCATGCCATCTCAGATCCCTTCTTTTCCAAATCACTATTGAACAACTCTTTAAAAAAACTCTTTTATAAGGGCCCATGTGCCCTACTCCATTACTGCACGTGTGTACATGCTAGCTAACCTAAAACAACCCGCGTGTACCTACAAAAGCACGAAAAAAGGAAATTTGTCGACAAAACACAAAGCTTTGGGTGAGTTAACTAAAATTCCTGGCCATGCATGGTCGAGGGTTCGTCCAAATACCTAGCTTATTCTAGCTTATAAAAGAAGGGTTAAGGGTCTCATTTGGAGGAGGAGAATAGTAGTAAAGAAACTCTACCCAATTTCACATTCCCATTGTCTCAACCCTTTAGCCATCCTTGTGCAGGAAGAGATACAGAGAAAAGAAGCTGGAGGACAGTTGAAGAGGAGCCTAGGATCAGGTTCGTGGAGCAGTGGTCGGTCTTGACATTGTAAGTTGATTCATTAAAGTTAATAATAAAGAATCCTACTTTATATGATCGTCCCAGACCTAATCCCCATTTCTTTTAAGCAAATACATGGTTAAACGAACATACCTTGTTCTGGACATTCGATGCCAATCCTTCTTCACGCTTGATCGCTTGTTAGTAGTTATCCTCCCAAGACTGACCTGCATACAAAAAAAGGACGCTTATCATCTGGTTGAATTTGAAGGGAATGCTTTGGTGGAGCCTAGAAATGGGCTCTACCTCAAGAAGTATTACTCATAGGCAGGTCACTGTGAGTAAATTTTTGTAACATATGTATAGTCTTTGTACTATTACTTTCTAGTTTCTTTTAGTGTTTTTCTTTTAGTGTTATGGACGTGTTGCTGATGTTATCTTTCATCACTGTGGCAGATGTCAAGTGATTCCGAGGTGTTCATTGGGTATGCAGATGGTGCTAGCTGGCACACTCAGAGGCTTTCCTCCGCGGCTTGGGTAATCTTTACACCTGAAGGCTAGTTATAATCTTCCAGAGATATATGCTTAGGTGACATCACAAACAATGTCACCGAGTATAGTGAAGTTATTGAGTTGCTTCGTGACACTTTGTCATTTGGTATCTATCATCTCCGGGTCTATCTCGATGCTCAACTGGTTGTGTCTCAGTTAAATAGAGTATACCAGGTTGATGATCCAAATTTACACTGACGATTCCTTAGGGTATGTCTCTTAGAACAAAACTTTGATTATATTACATATTTTCATGTTCCTAGGAGATTAAACCAACTTACAGATACTCTAGCTAATCAAATTTTAGATTGGCATCTTGCACACATATGAAAGAACATTCACATAAACATGTAAATACATTTTTTTCACACATGATCCATAAGACACAAAAGACATAAAAATCCATATATAATATCATAAAGTAACCAGAGTACATAGATGGATGCAAGCGCCTCAAAAATATGACCAATAACGAGTCACGAGGCTTATTCCCTCAAAAAATATATACAGGTAGTTCTCGTGGCACATGAAATGTCTAACTAAGATCAGGGCCTGTGGGCCCTATTATACTGATCTATAGCATTGGCTAAACGCCAAAACAACCGAACCCACGTCCGTGGTGCCCCCACTACATGAGGCTACATAGATGGTGGCAGGTCCTCAGTCTCTGCCATAGGGACCGTGAGAGTAAGCACAGTAAAGTTCCACTCGACTCATCTCAATACCCTCTTAGCCTCCCCGACTGGAAGATCTCCTGCTACTATTGGTCCCCCTATGGCGGTAAGTGTGGCCCCTGGCCGAGGACGATGCATGTTCCTCGCATAGTCAGCGGGTTGCACTGGTCCCACATCTGCACACAACAAACACATATCCTTCAAATACTCTGGTATAACAAAAAATGATATATATAACAAAAACAACATAAAAATTACATATGTTTAAACAAAACAAAAAAAAAACAATGATGGAAACTTACCCATCTCTCCTCGCTCCTCACCAGGAGGTACGGGTATCTCAGGATCCCTCGAAAAATCAATCCCTGCATAAGGGTAATCCTCGATAACTAGGATCTGCCGCTATAGCCAGGTGAAGAAATCATCATCAAAGGACTCATTAGTCCTTCCACCACCCTGTCATGGCAACAATACTACCCATCTACACATAACAGGAAGAGAGGCCTGATGTCCTCATACCACTACTCGAGGACTAAAGCTCAGAACTCTCTCAAATAAGAATGAGCATAGAATGGTCCTGAACCCAAAGTTCCTCTGTGTCCGCAAATGACAATCTGTCAACTGCCTCTTCATACACTCAAGCAATGTGGTACTCCAATAAAATATTTGTGCATTTAAGCACTGGACTGCACAGTTCATCTATGCACGGGATGCCTGATGTAAAGTCGTAGAACCAGTGATTCACCCAATAAGCAACATTATCGCCTGTAGCAATAAGTCAATAATATTTCTTATGGGCACCTATGAGCTCGAGCGGTCTGTATCATCCACACAGTAAATACCTATCAATTCCGCTATGTTATGCGGCCTCGAAGGAAAAGTCCAGAAGTTGACTGGTTCCCCTCTCCGAGAGAGGCTAGTCAAAAAATAGATGTCTTCGATCATGGGCACAGGTGACTGCCCCTCTAACATGAATGCCTCTGCATCCGGATGCCAATAGTCAACCAAGGCATTCAACAGCCTAGGTTGTTCCTGCATAAAAGTACATAAGAAAAACTTGAGTAACCTACATTGCATCAAAGCAGCCACAACATTGGGGTCTTCCCCAACAAACTCACTAACCTCTTCATGCTCTCTTTCTCTCTAGTGGACATACATCCTACAAAACACCAAGGTTCAGGAGGGTTAACCCTTGTTTTTAATATTTTTTCATTCAATAAGGGGGTCCACACAGGCTGTAATGGTGACAGTCGTATGTACACATGGCCTATCCTGAGACAACCCGCGTGGACCTAGGGCGGACCTTTTAAAGGTCAATGCCCCCCTAAAAAATGAAACCCAATGCAAAAATAAAGACTTAAAATGAAATATAAGAGAGTTTGTACTTACTTGGTCCAGACAGAAGTTCATTTCATCCACTATAGCTCCTAAATCACCACTTTTGACAAAGAGTTTTTTTGGCTCCAAAGTCAATTTCCAAATCAACAATGGTGATAATGAGCTGCTAGCTTCTATTTATAGACTTTTTGGCCTCTTTTGTCACTTTTTTGGCCTCCCTTATCATTTTGTTTAAACCAAAAACCATTTAGAGTGATTCAGGATTTGCATGGGAGGGATATGATCAGGTATTGGGGCATTTTTTTGGAGTTTTGGGTAATTTTCAATGGTCCGTGAAAAAAATTTCCGAGGATCAACTTGAGCATGTAGGTTAGGTTTCTACCTTGAATTTTGTATCTCGTTGTATTTTTCCTTTGCCATAGGATTGATCCCATCAGGTTGCGACACAGAACCATCTCAGCTGCTTTAGAAGTGTCATGACTTGGTGGTAGAGCTTACTGGAACATGGATTCCCTAGGTAGATCCTAGTTGCATTATGGTATCCATGCTGTCTCTAATCCCTGTGGGCTTGGGAGTCATTGTTGTTTTTCCTGATTATGAGTTTGAGCCTCAATTGCATGATTCCTTTTCACTCTTGACCTAACCCTCGAGACTCCCAAAAGATATAACGAGTCTTCTTTTAAGCCCTTTTCAGACCCTCTAAACATGATAATATTGCCCAGCGATCTTGTGGCCTTTCATGCTCATTAAATTGAAATTTGAAGTCACGTCTGTCCGGCGGTAGTTTACCCCTTTTTCGGTTCAGACGGTCAACAGTACGAACAAAGGTATACTCTATGGAGCTTCAGTTCTCTAGAAGAGTACTCTCATCTATCATTTTAACCCTATTTCAGGCCTGAGGGACTAAATTTACGAAAAAGGAACCCCCTCGGAGTCCATAGTTATGCTCTTTTTAGACTCCCTAAAATTGAAAAGATTATCGAGTGACCTTATTCTTTTACACTCATTAAACTTGTCCGGAAGAACATTCCTAACAAAGTCCATAGTTAAGATTTTTTTAGACTCCTTAAAAATGAAAAAATGGTCGAGTGGTCTTGTCTTTCTCACACTCGTTAAAATGGTTTTGAATAGACGTCTTGTCGGTTCTAGTTTACCCCTTTTTCGAACTGACTAGACTATCTTTGAAAAAGGTACCCCAATGGAGTCTCCTTTTACATTTTCTAGACTCTCTAAATATGAAAAACCACCGAGATTACCTTCTCTGGGCTCGTTAAACTTACATCGAAGGACGTTACCATTGTGTGTTTTGTTAACCACGTTTGCATACCTTATACGCCAGCCTTGTAGCACTTTTCTTCTACGTCTTAACACCCTTGGCCCCCGAAGGATTTTTTCCTGAGTATCATTCTTCTGAACATCAGTCTTGTCCTTGCACCTTGAACTTGTATGTTTGTAACACTCCTTCCTCCATTGTAACATAACATTCCTTTATTCTTTTTTCCAAAATCACTGAAAAAGACAAAAAAAATCAAATATACCCCAAAAAGAGGAAGGGAAAAGTATTTTCTTTATTGGTAGCATAATGAGTCTCCCTTGGATAAATCACATCTGTATGTTTGTTCGTCAAACTATGGGATGTAATACGACCTTAGGAAGCTATTCTGCTATATAGAGTTGTGTCCTCCTCTGTTTGGTTATTCTTCCAAACATATGGAGAGTTTGCATTGCCTCCTGCTTCATAAACTTATGATTAATGCCATACTGCCTAAGTCTCATCATTTGTCGTGCTGTTGTCCAAGGGAAGTTTATACCAAGCCTGAGTCGGCCCCTCTACAATTTGTCTCTTGCCCTCATACCCAGCCATCTTGAACATCCAATCAAGTCTTTGTTCGAAATCAATGAAGCCTTCAGTTTGATCATCAAGATTCTCTAGTCCATGATCGATGAGACGTCGAAGACCTCTGGGTAGTGAAGTCGTACACTCATATTACACTCCTACCCGAGTTTTGAAGATTTTGAAGTTGTTTCTCGAGCTTTGAAGACCTCATCTACAACCATTAGGCCTTATCAACTTCTAAGAAGATGGATACTCTACATGTATATCTTTTTGATTTTGAGATGTAGCTCCATTTTTTATTTCGAGATGTAGCTCTGTTGTGTATTGTTTGCGGCTACACTTTATATAGTGATATGACATGGATCTACAGTGTATTTTATTGGTAGACATGAGTTTATTCTATCCCGAGCATGGGTATGCCCGCCTCGGTGAGACATTTGTTATTTTGCAGATGGCGCCTCCTGGTTCTTGGTCCATAGGCTCACTTGTTCGACACATCAGTAAATATTGGTAATGTATTTCGGCCATCAGATGCTCTTCTGACCTCACACATTAGGGGGCATCTATTATAACCCTAATTTACACCATACATGCTTACCTAGCATCAGGCCATCTCAGATCCCTTCTTTTCCAAAGCACTACTGAACAACTCTTTTAAAAACCTCTTTTATAAGGGCCCATGCACCCTACTCCATTATTGCACGCGTGTACACACTAGTTGACCTAAAACAACCCATGTGTACCTACAAAAGCACGAAAAAAGTAAAGTTGCCGATGGAACACACATCTTTGGGTGAGTTAACTGAAACTCCTGGCCATGCATGGCCGAGGGTTCATCCAAATACCTAGCTTCTTCTTGCTTATAAAAGAAGGGTTAGGGTTCCCATTTGGAGGAGGAGAATAATAGTAAAGAAAATCTACCCAGTTGCACATTCCCATTGTCCCAACCCTTTAGCCATCCTTGTGCAAGAAGAGATATAGAGCAAAGAAGTTGCAGGACAGTTGAAGAGGAGCCCAGTGTCAGGTTTGTGGAGCGGTGGCCGATCTCGACATTGTAAGTTGATTCATTAAAGTTAATAATCAAAAAATGCTTTTCTCGTCCCACTATATGAGATCTTCATAGTTTAGTGAAAATATGTTTCAATCTTTAACCCATTAATCTATAGAACAAATGCATGTAGATTTTGTTGCTTTTTTTGTACGCAGGTTAGTCTTGGGAGGATAGCCGCTAACAAGCGATCAAGCATGAAGAAGGATCGACATCGAACATCCGAAACAAGGTATGTTCGTTTAACCATGTATTTGCTTAAAAGAAGTGGGAATTAGGTCTCGGACAATGGTAGAAAGTAGGATTCTTTCGGTCTTATCTGCATGCATAATATAACCCTAAATGCTAGTCTATAGGGGGATTTCCCACCACAACATCAGTACACAGGGATGATCAAAACACTTGAAGTTTTCATTAATTCCATAACTGATAAATCATTTACAATGGATTGTTGTATAGAATGTCATTAATTAATAGATCCAAATGTTTGGTTAAAATCCTTCATTTGTCTCTCTCTATTGTTCACTATCCTTTGTATATTACAATGGAATAAGTAAATTAAGCTATCTTGAGGATCAAGAGATCCTCAGGATTTCTTTTACTATTTATGAAGATCACAAGATAAAGAGTCAATCTTCCTTTAAACTGTTTTGTGCCTGATTTATTCGATCTCCAATGGCCTGCGCATCTTCATGATCTTCTTAGCTATCTTGAGTTAACAATAATTGTCCATTTCTGCAATAAAATCAAAAAAATTCAAACCAAAATTCAGAAATTATCTAATATTATTAAATAATATTTCTAAAAGACTTTTTAACCATTTTCTTTCCTAATTTCTTAAAATTAATCGAAAAGTCAACAAAGAATATATCACAAACCATAGAAATAAGGAGAATATTTATACCTTTTTCTCAACTTAACATACCCCCCAACTTACCTTTTTGCATGTCCTCATGCAACAAGAGAGTTTACATGTAAAGCAATGATACTAAAGGGAGGAGATGTCTCTTCTGCAGGTCTTTGAAACCCATGCTTACCTTTATGTTTTTCAAAAGAAACATCTTCTCTTTTATTAAGAATTTCATAGTCACTCTGATAACCCTATGGAGGATACCAAATAATGGGAGGACTATACCTGCATCCAATCTAGGCAGGCCCTTCATCCAAGATCATTCTGGCATACCTCTCTAACCTGAAAGTAGCTGCATGAAAATTCATGAAACCAAATGGTTCCTTGCTCTGGACTTTGTTTGAAGAGACATCCCATCTTAATTTAGCAGTAGAGAGGGATTCTTCTTTAATCTCTCTAAAATACTATAGACCTGAATGTACAACATGACTATGGATGGGAGCCAAAGATTCCACAACCTTATCCCTTTTCATGAATGTTCTATTCTTCATAATGGTAGCCAAGGATTTAGGGGGTTCCCCTCTGATCCATAGGTCTAGTCCATTCTCCCTTTTCATGATAACCTTACGTGCTTTATCCCACCTGGTTTGGTTTTTGGCAAAGGACAAGAATGCTTGAAACTGTATGTCCCTAGTGAAAGGATTGGGGTTCTCTTTTTTATTTTCTCCTAGGATGAATTTGTGAAGGTATAGTTCACACATAAAGTATTGTACTCCATCCTCTTTTTCTTTAAAACATGAAACAAAATTAGAAACAATGGTAAATTAAAAAGGTTTGCCTGCTCTAATAGCTTTCACTCTTAGCAATAGATAACATTCTAATAGAAATAAGATGTAATTAGTATGTGGGGCTCTGCAAGCTACTATATCAGAATAAACAGAGAAAATTTCTTTGATCTGATCCAAGGATCCATCAAGTTGGACCTGTACCTTATTAACCTTTTCTTTAGCTATGCTAAGCTCAACGAAGGTCTCATTCTCTGTTGCTGACATGGATTGAAGTTGTTTGACAACTTTTTGATGTTCTGACACTATTTCCATTTCACTTCTATATTGAGTTAGGGTTTGTTGGGATTGTACCAGTTCTGCTTCCAACTTGCTAATAATGGCATCATGTTCAGGGGAATGAAATGCTTCTTCGGTCTGAGCAACTACCTCTTCTGTTGCTGGAGCATATGTCTGGGTTTCTATTTCAATTGTTTCCAAAGGAGCAGGAAAATCTGTAGGAAACATTCCTTGAGTTATAACAATTATTTCTTCTATCACTGGAACCTCTTTCTAAGTTTCTGTTTCAATTGATGATAAAGGAGAATGCAGTTCTATTTGTGTTCCAATAGAATTGGTGTGAAATGTCCTTCTAGGAAGTGTATTTCTTCCCTGTACTCTAGCCCTCTTATATATATTTTTCTCATGGGCTTTGTCAGCTTGTTCCAACTGCTTACTAAGTTGTCTAATTGTTTCTTTCAATCTGCCAACTTTTTGTTTTAATGCTTTTATTTTCTTAACCCTTTTCCTCAATATCTTGTTTTCATGTTTTAATTTTTGGATTTTGTTATTGCCTTTTCTTGTTGTTTCTTCCTATCTATGGGGGATTTCAAGGTTTTCCCCACCTTGATCAACTAGCAATTGCTTCCCTATATCTTCTGGGTGCTATGTTTGTTCAAAAGGATTGTTTACCTCAATGTGAAGTTCTAGTTGTTCTATTCCCTCAGGAGATGGCATCTCCATATCAGGAAGATCCAAGACACAGTTTGAATGAGAAGAAGTTGGTGCTTGGGGTTCTCCAGACCTATCTGTGTCTTTAGTAAATGATATCCCTAAATTTCCCAATACTTGGGCCATCTCTTCTTCATAACTTATGAATAAATAATCCTGTTGTGCTACAAGGGTTTCATGTGATGGTTGTTCTATTTTTACAGTTTCTTGAGTTATTTCAAGTTGTACTCTCTTTTTACCCCTTCTTCTTTTCACAGTGGAGGTTTTAGGAACATAAATTGTTCTCTGTCTCTTATTTTTTGATGTTCCTTCTTGTATGTTACAAGTTTTTTCCAACTGAATGGGGTCTGCTTCCATTTCAGGTTGGGGTACTAGAATTTCAATTTGGGAATTGTCTCCTTCTATCTAGGCTGCTTCAATTCTCTATGGGGGAATTTCATGGTGGAATTCAAGTTGTTCAATTTGTAGGGGCCTATCGGGATTCATTAAGTCTCCCCAAGTTATTTCTGTATGGTTTAAGGCCCTGTTAACTATCAATTTTACTAAACCATGGTGACTAATTACATTGGTAGGGTCTTTGGCCTTCTGGGTCCTTCCGATGACTTCATGCGGCATGGCATTCAAAAATAATGTTAAATTTATCACTGACCTTTGTTTTAGTGTTGCCAATAGTTTGAGGTGGCGCAGTTTCACCATGTCATATCACCCATCACATGTTATATATATATGTATCACACCTACTATCTCCCTCCATGGTTCACTAAGAGCAGTGGGGTTGAGTCCTTTCCCCTTTTTGTCGAATTATTCTCCTGGTTTCGCGAAGGACCCCATAGCCTCCTTGAGTGTTGTGTATTTCCCGGTCCATTGTGTTCCTTCAATTGGGAGGATTGTTACCTCAAATATAATTTCATCAGTAACCAAAATTTTTATGTCTCGAATTACTGAGACTCCCCTCTATAAGTTTTGTAAAAATGCTAGCGTGATATTTATGTCGAATATCTACAATCTGTTGAAGTATTCTGTCCACCCCAGAAGGTGTAGAATTTCCCTTTCTTATTCAGTTAGTTGCAGTAATGTGGGCTCGTGATGGATGCTTCGACCTCCAATGTCTTCTGTAAACAAGTCAGTACAACTATCATTCCCAACTGCAAACCTAGTTAGACTAGCCTGCGAGAAAATATTATTAGAAATGGTAAAAATTACAGAACAACAAATGTATATAGAAATATAAATTTTCCCATTAATTGTTATCATTATGATCTATCGATAAATGTGTATAATATACACCCCCTGATTAATGAAAAGGTTGACCTGAACCGTCGATATGTGTGAGCATAATGATGGTGGTCAGTCAAGTGAAAGGTAATTACTACACCGCCGTTGTTGGAAGAACAATCATTAATAACTTTCAAATAACTTTAATGGTAATCATGAATGATAATCACACCATTTGTGGGAAGTACAAGTTCAAATACCCATTTTCAAATATGTTCAAGGAAGAATATTCCGAGTAGTCTAAATTTGTTCATGTTTTATAAATATTCCACATGTCATTACTTTTTTACTTTCCCTTGTGTTGAATATAACCAGAACGATATACCCTTTTTTAAGAAAGGAAATCTACGAACACAAAAATAAAACTTAGAGTATTTAAGATAAACTTCCATACCACAGGCATAGCCATTGCTGTCAGCAGGTGTCCATAGCCTCAACAGGGTTTCCTTTTAACCCATAGATGATCCAGTATCCTAAATAAATAATTTGAATCGTCTTCTCAAAAAGGCCACTATCCTAGTTTGGTAGCCAGATAATGACAATGCCACTCACTAGATCGTAACCTAAGTGAACAAGCTGGCTCGTAATGAGACTTCTTGTCCTTTGACCTTAGATGTCAAAAGCCATTGCACTAGTGTGGTAGCCATAGTGGGAATGTCACTTATTTTAATCTCTTATGATCATGGTAGGTTGGCTCATGATGAGACCCCCTATCCTTTTTGGGAGACGTTTATTTTCTTACTTATATTTAATTCTTATTTCTCTCTCTCTCTCTCTCTCTCTCTCTCTCTCTCTCTCTCTCTTTTAGGATGTATTAAGGGAGACTCATCTACTCCTTAAGAGTGTGGGATGGTGTAAGAAGTGTAAGAATTCCAAGTAAAAATGTTCCTTAGACTCCTTATTATGATGTGAAAGAAAATTATCATTCAAGTATATGTATATATAGGGGAAATAAATGAATTATGGTGGTTAAGGATTATGAACAATATTAAGATAATCCAGAAAAATTAAATCCAAAAATAATTCGATAAGGTATGCTAGATAGTCCACAAAAGAAAATGACAAATCATTACTATGATAATTAGAAGTGACGCTGTTGAAAATTAGTTAGTGAATTTCATACCCAAAGGAGTGGCTACGTATCAGGAGTAGTCATAAAAAATAGTACGTGTTGTTGGTAAAATAAAAATCATGACTTTCAAGGGAAAGGAACAACAACAGAAACAACCGTAAAAGGAACAACAATTGTTTCTTTCTAATGAACAATGCTACCTAAAAAAAGGAACGACAATCCCGACAAATGGAACGACAATTGTTACATCTGAATGAACAATACAACTCACAAAATGGAATGACAATCACAACAGAGGGAGCAATAGTTGTTATGTTCAAATGAATGATGCTACCTACAAAAGAAACATCAATCAAAACAAAGGGAACAACAGTTGTTACGTTCAAATGAATGACAACGATGATGTTCAAAATGTTTAACCATTTAATTAAGTAATTGGATACCTCCCACAAACATTTTTGTTTTAGCGAATCTAGGATTGATTAGTCATCAACTAAATTCATTTAAGTCTTATGGGTAGGTTTATTCAATTATTGAAGTATTGGATGGTTTGTAGTGTCATTCATTCATTTTCTATTTACTATAGCTCCGCATTCTTTTAGTGAAGTCACCCAAATTTTTGCTGCAGAACATGACATATTCATCTCCTGTGTAAAACAAGGTTTATATTCGATGGATTTTTCAAAGTGAGGCAGGAGAAATTTGAAGTTTGAATAAGGAATGGAAAAGAGTGCTAATTATGTTCATTGCAATCATCTTTTCTAGTTTTTATTCTCCAAATCTCTTTATAGTGATTTTCCTAGAAAGTAAAAACCTAAAAACTCAATCAAATCTCTAAAGAAAACTATATACAATATGTACAGTGCTGAAAAGACAACAATTTCATGGAACTAAAGCTGTTGGGTTACATTCCCATCTAGCTAAAACCTGAATAGTAGGATCATTACTTAATTCTTGGAAAAATGATTCTTTTGAAAGCAGTTGATGGTAGGGTCATAGCCGATGTCCATTTACCAAAACAGCTGAACCAAACTTGTCGATGGTAACTAAAGTTATGGTGCCATTATCATGAACTTCATTGATTTCATACAGTCCCAACCACCTTGTCTGCAATTTCCCAGGAAAATCCTGAAATTTGGAATCATAGAGAAGCGCCCAATCGCCTTTCTAGAAGGATTTCTTCTTGATATGTTTATCATGCCAGCTAGCTCTCTACTCTTGAATAACAAATATGCGCTAAATGGTGAACATGCATGCTTCATCTAACTCATTGAGATGTTGTAAGCATTGTGTGTGTGCCTCTGTAAGATCCAGTCCAATTTCCTGGGCCATTCTTAGTGTCTTGATATCAATTTCAATTGGAAAGATAGGTTATTTTCCAAAGATGAAGCATAAGAAGAGTAGCTAGTAGTGTTACGCCATGTTGTGTGATAGGCCCATAAGGAATTTGGAAGCTCGACTCCCCAATTTTGACAATTTTTCGAAACTATTTTTTGTCAATATTGCTTCCAAAACCTTATTGGTACTTTCCACTTGTCCATTTTTCCGTGGGTAGTATGGGGAGGTAACTCTATCTTTAATATGATAATTGCACAGAGTGCACAAGATTTTATGCGTTGTAAATTGCGACCCTCCATCAGTGATTACTTCCCTGGGCAATTCATAGCGTACAAATAATTCAAAGAGAAACTTAATGGCTGCTTCCTCTATTGTGTTTGACAAAGCTATTGCTTCTACCCACTTGGTCATATAGTCTATTGCAAGTATTATATAATATTTCTGGTTTGATTTTGGGTTGAAGGGGGAAAAAAAATCTAGTTCCCATCTCTCGAAAGGTTCCGCCAACACTTGTGCTTGTAGGGGCATTTCATTATCTTGTCCTGGTCATCCCATCCTTTGACAGTTGTCGTAGGCCTGTACACACTTCTTTGCATCTTGAATATTGAGGGCCAATAGTATCCCATCTATAAAACCTTATGCCCAGTTCTATGGTCTGCAAAATGTCTGCCACAGGGCTCATCATGACCCATCTTCAAGACGTCGTAAATTTCATATTCTCTAACACATATTCAGATCTGAATATCAGACCCTATGTGGAAACGATATCCACCAATCCAGGTGAACCATGCACTACGTTGAACGATTAGTTTCCTTTCTCTTGAGGACAGGTGTGCTGGTAGTTTCCCAGCTGCCAGATAATTCACCACATCAGCATACCAAGGCATCTAAATAGTGAAAACAGACAAGTGTTCGTCTGGAATTTGGTTTTCAACTGTCAAAGAGTGATCTGTTTTGGGTACGCGAGATAAGAAATCTGCAACAAGATTCTCTCTTTTGGGCCAATCCTTAATGGTGATGTTGGATTCCTGCAATACAAACAACCACCAAGTAACCCACCCATTAGTAATTGGTTTGTTAGATAAATATTTGATAGTAGAATGGTCAATATACAAAATAATTGGATAGCCTATTATATAGTGGAGAAATTTATTAATAGCATGTATAACGACTAAGAATTTTTTTTTTTTATTGTGTAATTTAATTTGGTAGCAGTAAGATTTTTGCTAATAAAATAAATAGCATAAGGTTTCTTGTCTTATTCCTGTCCAAGGACAGTGCCTATGGCAATACCTAATGCATCTGAAGAGATGTGAAATGGTAATTTCTAGTTTGGTCCTCTCAACACCAGTGCTGTTGAATCCAACCTTTTAAGTTCTGCAAATGCAACATCACACTTATCAGACCACTGAAATTCCACATTACCAGTTAAATCATGTAAAGGTGTAGCTATCCTTGAAAATTTTTCTATGAATCTTGATGCAGGAGCATCATCATTAGCAAGCAAGCGTGGAGGCGAAAGACAATAGGGATGAGTGCCATCACATTTTGGCACATGTTGAAAATGTTTGAAATATTTTTGAAAGTTTCGATGCATAGACATTAATGAAATAGTTAAGAAGGCATACTTCCATATTGTAAATAGATCTTGAGCGATCTGCTCTCATCTATAGGATGTAGAGACATTTATGCATAGTTCATGAAAGTAGGTAGATTTAAAATTCTAGATTAGACAGTTTTAGGAGTTGGAGGGAAAATGACTATAGACACCCTCACCTTTGTATCATTGTAACATTAGAGAGAGAGCACATTAGCATAGAGAAGAAACAAAGAGTAGTAGTGAAGAATCCATGTACAAAGTTCTAAGATTAATATATGAAGCTTTGATTCAGACTCAAGGTGTTCTAATACTTTCTGTGTATACATGTTGAATGCTATGCTTATGGTTGTTTTACTCTTTTTGTTGTGCATTTTATTTTATGTTATGTATATATGATTTCATGTTAAGTATTTGAAGTTTGAGAGAGTAAGGGAATGAGTTTCAATTGTTTCTCTTCATGAGTAAGAGTTCTTGCAAGGAGTGTAGTGAAGTGTCCACAAAGAGTGCGTTGATAGAATTCAGAGTTTACCTTTGAAAGATTAGGAGGGATACCGTTGTTCTCATTTCAACTGAAGTGCAAGACAAGCACAAAATTCGTGCAAGGTGTGCACAGGATAGTCAAGACCTTAGAACTTATAAACTAAGGTTGAGAGATTGAAGGACTACTATTGCAGAGTTACACAGAGTCAAGAGATTCAGATATTTAGGAATATTTGAAGAAGTGCCGCAAGGAGTGCATGCAGAAGTCTCCTAGGAGAGTTGATTTTGCAAAAGGAAGCTCAGGAGAGTTAGGGCCTTTGAATCATTCGAAAGAAAGGCAGGAAGCACCAGTAGTTGTGCAGAGGAAAAATCCCAGAGAAGGATTGCAGGTTTGATTTGAGAAGAAGGTTCTTTGAGGAAGAGATTGAATGGTCTAAATTCTCAGAAGAGAACTCCCGAAATAGAGAGGAACATAGGATCCGCAGACGTTACACGGGAGTTAAGAGTTGAACAAATCCACCTTTGAAAGGAAGAGTCAATGTGGAGCATCAATCGTGATTTGTTTAGGTTGTCATATCATTTCAGGAATTTGGAGTTCGAGACTCCAAAGTGTAAGCCAAAACCTTAGCTGATCATGTTCCTGAAATGTGAAAGGAGGTTTCGTGTGCGAAGTCAAAGAGAGATGAGTTTGAAATTTCAGAACTTCAGAGTTCATAGTTTCAGAAGTCCCAAGGACAGGTTATCGAGACTCAGTAGGGAGGAAAGTCTGAAATCAAAGGCTGCGATAGATTATTTGTCGAGATTTTGGGAACCAGGTTTTTGGCATTTCCGTTGACAAGGGGCAGAACAATCTATGTCAGAACCTCTGAAATCGCGAAACGCGAAGAGGTTCCAAAGTGCGTTTCGGCATTTCGGAAAATTGGGGATTGAGAATTCAGGTGTCATGATGACATAAGGTTAGGGTCGAGAGTTTTGAAATCCCGGTACCTGGAAGCCCGAAAATAAAGGAAGTTGTCGAAGGGTGGTTCAAGTTCTGAAAATCGGAAAAAGTGTTAGGTGGTAGGAGTCCACATCAAGAGAATAGTATAGCTCAAGGGGACAGTTGGAAAGTCAGGAAATCTCATGATAGTATTTGCGAAGTCCTGAGAAAGGAGACCATTTCAACATTTCAGAATTTTGGGTTCTTGAAGGTATAGGAGATAGAAAGTTCAGGGATAAGCCTTACGAACTCTCGGTACGTGAAATCGCACTAACTGTTGGATCAAGGGAAGAACCATAGCCGTTGATCTTCCTTAGAAGTGGAAAACTAGTGTTTTTTTGTTTCGGGATTCAGCATATCAGGAATCTTATTGACAGGATGACGAGACACAGTGCCAAGGAAATCTTGAAGTCACGAAGTGTGGCAGGTGTTAGAGTGGATTTTTTGGGATTTCGATAATTCATGTTTTGGGACCCTGGGGGTTGAGAGGTAGAGTTGCGCATCATTGCAACTCCCAAAATCGTGAAGAGAGAAAAGCTGAAAATCAATGGCAAGGTGGGTCGTGAGTTTGGTATTTCGGATTTCAGAGGTAGAAGAGGTAAGGTGCTCGACCACGGGATTTGTGAAATCGCGAAATCTGGTATCCCAAAAAGAAAAGAGAAAATTCTTGATGTTAGTTGGGTGTTGAACATGGAGTTCATGGTCGGTGAATGATCACATGGTAATAACTCAAGAGGGCCTGTGAATTGTACTCAGAGTGAGTGAGTAAATAATTTCTCGAAAGGAATTAAGGGAGTCAATTAGACTCTAAAGGGATGAAGTTGAAAGATCCTGTGCAGACTCCAGCCTGAGGGTTTAGGGGTCTATGCTAAATCTGTGATAATATCCTACACAGCCAAGGAAAATACGTACCTTGGTTTGTGTACAAGGTGTAGGTAGATTAAGTTTTACCTCTATTTTTGTTGGGTCTACCTTGATTTGATCTGCAGAAACATAGTGTCCTAGTACCACACCTTCAGTCATCATCATATGGAATTTCTCATGACTTAAACATAGCCTAGTAGCAATACATTGTTCCAGTACCTTCTCCATATTACTTAAAGCTTGATCAAAGTTAGTGCCATAAGGGGTGAAATCATCGATGTAAAATTCAAGTCTGTCATTAATCAAATCAGAAAATATGCTTAAAATAACTCTCTGGAATGTAGCTGGAGAATTACATAATCCAAAGGGAAATACTCTATATGCGAAGGTACCCTAGGGACATGTAAATGTAGTTTTATCCTAGTCTTCCGGAGCAATCTGAATCTGATTATAACCGCTAAAGCCATCTAAGAAGGAGAAAACTTGCTTCCCTGCTAAAGTGTCAAGGACCTGATCAATAAAAGGTAGGGGAAAGTGTTCCTTCTAGGTAGCTTTATTGAGTTCTCTATAGTCTACACAGATTCACCACTTTCCATTCTTCTTGGGGATGATTACTAGTGGAGAGACCCACTGGTTGTCTGAAATAGGATATATGAAATCTACATCCAACAGTTTCTATAATTCTTCTTTAACAATGTCCCTGAGATGAGGATTCAATATTCTTTGGGGCTATCAGATGGGTCAAGCATATTTTTCAATATAGATATGATATGTACAGAGTTGGGGATCAATTCCCTTCATGTTGGGATACTCCCAAGAAAAAGCCTATTGATATTTAGAAAGGATCTAATCCAATTTTTGTTGTTGTTGCTCATTCAAATTGGAATTGATGTTCATAAATCTCCCTGGTGTGATTTCAATTGAAATGTTGTTATGGAAAACAGTGGTGGGAATCTATTGCTCCATCAATTCTTCCAAAGGATCTGTCTGTGTTGCATTATCTAAAACAACTTTTAGCATTTGACATGTTGGGTTGCCTATAATGGCTGGGTTATTAATGAAGCTACGGATCACATCATCTTCTAGTTGGTTTTTGAGCCCAAGAGCTTCTTCCAGTGTGAGAGGAGATTGTAGATTTTCTTCTGGATATCTAGGTGGTTGCAATTGCTGATGTATGATAGGCAGGCTTGGTTTAGTTGGAGGATACATGATACGGTTATTTGTAGCACTTCCTATAGAAATCATCATGTTGCCTGTGCAACATCCTATGTATGCATCTGCCATTGCTAGCCATGGTTGTCCCAATATCAATGGGTGTCCATCGAGTCTACTTCTTGGGTTGATAACTAGGAAATCAGTTGGGTATTCCCAAGAGTCAACCGAGATTGCTATGTCTTGTAATGTGCCCACTGTTTTAACCACCGATCTATCAACTAATTCTAACATATTTGAATTAGGTCCAAAGGAGGTGATACCCAGGACATTACAGGTGTCGATGGTCAGAATATTGATGGCTTCCCCCAACCCACTAGTGTATTTGGAAAAAAACAACCATGTATCTGAACTATTAGCATAGGATTCCCTGGGTTTGTGTACTTTACTGGCTCCTTCTTGCCTAGAATAAGACTGGACAAAGTTCCTACCACATGAACAGTTGATGGATTCTTAGTTTTCCTTACATGCTTCTTCCCACATAATTATTTAATTGTTTTTGAATAAATAGGAATATATTGCAAAGCATGTAGGAGTGGAATTTTAACACATAGATTCTTTAGTTCCCCGACGATATCAAACTTAGGATATACAGTTGGTTTTTCTATCATTATCCTCTCGGGAAACAAGGGAGGAGAAATTATGTCTTCATCGGGATTATGTTGCTCGACTGTGTTTTCTCCCTATTTTGTTTCTTCTGTTATGACCACAGTTGATGGTTTTATTGTTGGTTGTATATTATTCTCATTCTCATGTTCTTGATGAACATTTCTTTCCTTAGGAGAAATTACACTCCCTGATCTCAACCCGTGTTTATTGCAGCCTACAGAGTTGGTTTCACCCACCAAATTCTTGACAATTTGCATGAGCTAGACTGGTATGTTATTAGGATTTGGGTTGGGTTGAGTTGGTAGTTGAGGGTGCATTTGAGGTTGAGGATTTTGGGGTAATTGAAGTGGAGCTTGTAAAGTGGGCTGATCTTGAGGAGTCATTCCCATGGGTTGATTGGTCATTCCCATGGGGTGTTGCCAGTTTTGATTCCAATTGGGGGTTTGACTAGCTATGCTAGTCCACTGTGAATGATATGAGTTATTATTTGAATTCTTCCAAAATGGGGTATGGTATTGCAAGTTAATTCAAGTAGGATTAGCAGCTGGTTGATTTGGCCAGGGTGTAGTAGGATATTGTTGGGACTTTCAGGTGGGATTAGCAAATGGTTGGCCCTACCATGTGTTTCCAGAATTATGTTGTTGATTATAATGTATAGAAAAGAAAGAAGAAGGATCTTTTAGCGTACCTGGGGGACGAGCCTGCCATTCATGACGCTGAACCATTAAATATACCAGTTCTATTTCCTCTTCTTCTTCTTTAAAGACAACTTTTAGTCCTAGGAGTGATGGAAATTTCTCTGTCACATGGTCTTTGGAACAGATGGCACAAGTCCAAACCACATCCAAGGGACACTCCCTCGAGCCATGTTTCCTTCTTCATCATGGAAAAAATATGGCCAATGACTAGTCTACTTCTGTTTGTTTCTGTTTAACCTGCAAAAGTATAATTGTGTAGTCAGAGTACCCAAGATGTCTGTTTTAAATTTTTCTAACAGATTACCAATTTCTTCTCGGGTGACACTCCCGCTAGTAATGTTGTTACTTTTGGTGATATTTATCTAGTTCGTGTACTACCACGTGAACACCTGATACACAATTGGATAATGTCATCATATGTTTCTTGATAAATATCACCTTTTCCCATTAAATTCAATGTTTCTACCCATTCATCCTTCATACCTTTTATTAGAGTGGCTTTAAGTACCTCACCTAGTAATATACCATCAGATGATCTCTGCAAGTTATATTGAAATATTTCAACATATTCTTCTAGTGTTTCATTTTCTCTTGCAGTCATTTTAAAGATTTCATCCTTTAAATACCTAGTTCTACAGTAGTATTGATATTTCATAAGGAAGGCTTTTTTCATTTCATCCCATGAATTTATAGTTCCTCCCCCTAATCCCATAAACCATCATAAATCTGATCCCTTCAAAGTGGAAGTAAGCAACTTTAGTTTCTGGGGTTCAAAGGTGTAGTCATAGCCTCTACACAGGACATCAAACTCGAATAAGAATGTGTCAGGGTCTTCTGAGATCAATCCGTTGAAGGTTGGAAGATTATGTAATGGAATGGATTTCATTGGGGCATTAGCAACCAGATCAACTATAGGATATTCCAAAGTGGAAGTCTAGGTTCACGGTTGATTTTTCTATGCCATTTGGTCGAAGATATGCCAATAGCCTTCAGGGATTTCTTGGTCTGGGTGTTCTATTTGGGGTGGTTGATTACTTTGTTTCTTAGGAGATTTAATCGCGCTACCTATATCTGGGATTTTAGGTGTTCCTTCTCCTATCAGAATCATAGGAGATCTAGGTTCAGGTTGTGGTGGGTTTACCTCAACAATTCCACTGGTTTCCCCTTCTCCTTGTTTCAAATTACAAGAATTTCCCTCGTCTAAAGGACTGAGAGGTGGAGTATGTGTATTTTGGAAACTTTGTTTAGTCCCTTCAGATCCACTATGAACCTCAGCGTGAGCTGTAGTTGGTGAAATTGTTGCTTGAGGGATTCAGGTAGAACATTTTCGAGGTCTAACCGAGGCTTGAGATTCAACTTTTCAGATGATTTCATCTATGAAAGTGCTCCTTCAAGGGGGCACTGGGCCTTGGGATTTTGTAGTTTTTGGTGGGGGTTTTAATTTTTCAAGTTCTTTCTTCTTACTCATGCACACAGACACAAATTTTATGCACCTATATATATGCATCAACCAAAGGTAGGTGTTGGCACAAGCATTTTACTTGTTTCCTACGTAGGTTCTTACCTTCTGTTTTTAGTACCTCATCCTCCAGATATGCAATATATGCTATCTTTGACATTCTCCTCGGCAACGACGCCAAAATATTGGGCTCTAAAGATGTCCTAAAAAAAACCTTATTCTGACATTAATTTATCAACCAAGGATTCGTCTTCTTATTCAAGACTGTTAGCAAAGTCTATGTAGATAGTTGTATAGGTTTAAATCATGTAGATAATTTAGCTAAAGAAAATCTGAGTCTATCTAAATTACTGCAATAATCAATTTCTTCACTCATTCATTAAAAACTATGAAAATAATAACTCACTCAACAAAATTGTAATCTGATCAATAGCACACCATGAATCCAAACATCAATCAATTTGTTGAATTCATTCATCAAATAATTTAATCTGCACAACCACTTAATGAATCAATCTCTCAATGATTATTTAACCTACCGAAAAAGAACAACGATCTATTGTATATTTAAGAAGGAACAACAAATACGAATTAAGTGAAAGGAACAACAAATGTGAATTTGATAAAAGGAACAACGTATGTGAAAATGAAAATAATTCTCAAGCGATAAACTAACAACAATTGGAAATGGAACAACAATTGATAATCTTCAAATGAAACATTTATTCTCTACAAATGAACAACATAACTAATGCATAAAAGAATCAACACACTCATGAATTTATCTTAACTATTGCAAGGAAATTTAAATCACAAAATTGAAATAGAATTGATATGATTACAGATGAGATAGTAACTCCTTTTGACTGGGCCCACTGTCTTTAGAAGATACTGCTACTAAAAACTCAGTATGCAGGGATGATCAAAACACTTGAATATTTCTTTAATTCCATAACTGATAAATCATTTACAATGGATTGCTATACAAAATGTCAACAATTAAGAGATCCAAATGTTTGGTTAAAATCCTTCATTTGTCTCTCTCTATTGTTCACTATCCTTTATATATTACAATAGAATAAGTAAATTAAGCTATCATGAGGATCGAGAGATCCTCATGATTTCTTTTACTATTTATGAAGATTACAAGATAAAGAGTCAATCTTCCTTTAAAGTGTTTTGCACCTGATTTCTTCGATCTCTAATGGCCTACACATCTTCATGATCTTATTAACTATCTTGAGTTAACAACAATTGTCCATTTCTGCAATAAAATCAAAACAATTCAAACCAAAATTAAGAAATTATCTAATATTATTCAATAAAATTTCTAAAAGACTTTTTAACCATTTTTTTTCCTAATTGCTTCAAATTAATCGAAAAGTCAAAAAAGAATATATCAAAAAACATAGAAATAAGGAGAATATTTATACCTTTTTCTCAACTCAACACATATCTCAATTGGCCACAACCCCTTTCAGGTGGGGTTGGGATTTCAACCATTGGGTCCCATGGATGTTGCAGTACCCCTTGTAGCCACCCAGGAAGACTCGTCACATGTTCCAACTACAGCTAAGAACGAAACCTGATTCATTGAGGGGATCCAACACATCAACCAACAGGCTCAAGATATTTTAAAGAAGTCCAATTCCAATTACAAGCAGTGCCATGATCAACATCGAGTGCCACACCAGTTTCCAGTGGGAGACAAATTTTAGTTGCACTTGTAGAAAGAATGCCTTACAGAACCTCATTGAAATATTTTTCCACTCCTTTATGGGACTTAAACCATTACCAAGGCTTTGGGAAACAATGCTTTTGAGCTCAACCTACCCCCCTTCCTTGGCTTGCACCCAGTGTTCAATGTGGACCTCCTTCGACCTTATTTTCCACCATTATTGGACACCTCAGAGATAGTAGAACAATTGACACCAATAGAGCTCAATCCTGACTGCATGGAACAAGAATCCACTGATCAGATCATGGACACAAAGGTCAAGGGCACTCACCAACAAAGGATCCAACTTTATCAGGTTGTCAAAGTAGGGCAATTCTTGCACCAAGGCAAGTGGCTCACCCGAGCCAAATTCAAAATAAATTTCCTCATCTGATGGGGGAAATGAATGCAATTGAGACCATTTATTCCTAAGGAGGGAGGATTGATCTAAGTGGATATCTATGGCCATCCACCTTTTCCAGTTGGCTCAAAACAGTTTTCTGGCAATTTACTATTTTTAGCAGTTTTTAACTTCTCGGGCCAGTTTGAGGGCCTAAATGATGTTTTTTCACAATTGAGCACCTCAATTATGGCCAAAGGATTTTATTGATCCCTCTAAATTAATATCCTCATCAATACCTTTCCAACAAGCTATCATGCTCCCTAAATGGAGATCATATGCAAAAGTTACGACCCCGGGAAGTTAATGTACTAACTTACCCCAACAAGTCCCACATGACTTTTGGTGCTTCATATCCTAGGGTTAGATTTTTGGATGTCTAGGGTTTTGGAATTCATCTTTATTGTAAAAATTGTTTTATATCCTCATTGTACTCATCTTCTTGTGAATGAGCATAACTGTCACATCTCTTCTCAGAGATAAGCTGCCACCATTCTAGCAAGCTTGTTTTCAGTCTGCATTTTACAGTTTTCAACACATTTATTATTTAATAGAAGTCTTGTATCTCTGTTATTTTTCACTGTGTCTCTGTGTTAACATTATAAATCTTTGTTTTCATTTTATTCTACTCATGAATCCATATCAATATTGATGGCTTTAACTTCTTGCAAAAGAACCTTATAGTTGAAGAACCTACAGGTTGCATTTCGGAAAATTCACCATGAACATGAAGTATTTCCTTATGATTAGCTTTATTCAAAGTTAGTTTTTACCAATTTACCAAAGGAAATACCACTAATTGTAGGACCCAAAATAATTTTGTGTTCATGGATGAAACAATGCAAAAAAATGGGAGTGGAGGAGATCCTTCTTTATAACCTATATTATGTAACCAATAAGGAAAAACAATGAGATGAAACCAACTTCATATATTGATAGAATGGAAAGGGAAGAACAATATTCTCCTTGTAATTTATTCATGGAACATAAGTATAGTTTGTTAAAAAATAGAAAATCAAATAACAAAACATTGCCAACAAATTCTACTTGAGGGATCGGGGGTCGATTTTAGGGGAAGGGAATTCCCCCCTAAATAAGGACATCAACGTACTCCATGATCTTTCCCAAATACATACAAGGAGATGAGTGTTATAGTGAGTCACCTCCTTCCAGAATTTTTTTAAAGAGCTCTTGAATATTTGAGGCTGATGAGGCCTAATATTTTATATTTGAACTCTTTTCAACCCCTCTTTAGCTGGTTGACTAATATTATTATTGCTACTAGGAGGAATCCAAAATTAATATATCCTAAGCATGCTCAAGTTACAATGGAGAGAATATTCTCTAAGGTTTTGGGTTATTCACTATAGAGTAGCACTTAAGAGGTTAAAATATCCATTGTACATGATCTCCAAGAACTAGCATCATGATGTGTTCATTACTATAAAGGAGATGTACTCAAATATTTGGTTGTACTTGTTTATTTCACCATTAAGTTGAATATACATTATAAACAGAGAGGAGCACTAAGAAAACTACAACACATAGTAAAAATGGAAGGAGTAGAGATACAATGTCTAAAACAATATACATGCATCCTTCATTTGAAGGAGAGAGTCCTACAATATGGTTGGAGCCTCACCTAACTAATATTGGGATTACTCTTACCAATATTATGGTAGATCCAAATGATGGAGTGAAAACAATGTTTGTCCTTGAAATTTTGTTCCTCTATGAGACAAATGATCCAGACTGGATCATTACATTCTTTTTCATCTATCTCAATGCTTTATGGGTGAAAATTTTGCAGGAGTCAATTTGTAACGCCATTTTAGTGACTGGTCCAAATTTGAAAATTTGTGTCCAAAAAAAATTCTAAATTATTTTGGAGCCATTTTGAGGCATCAAACGATACTTTTTATGTTACAAATATTACTATGGGTTCGTCATCTATATTATACACACTAAGACATTTCTAATGATGAAATAATTTCCTCAATCATAGTTCGTATGTGAAAGTTATGCCTCTCACAAGTTGACCTACCTTATTGATCACCATGGTGCGAGTGGGTGCCACGTTAGCCTCCATTACTTAAATGCGTGGGGCTAGACACATAGTGAATTTTCTAAGAACATTATAAAATATCCTAACCTTATTATGATTTAGGGTTGAGGAAGCCAAAACCCTACCCCTAGATGGTTATCGGGTTGTGTTAAATACTAGGTTTCTAGGAGGAGAAGGGGTTGCACTCTATCACTACAAATTGTAGAACACCTTGCAGACGTTTTTACCGAACCTCCCTAAAAAATTCTTCTCTTAGTTGTTTATAGCAGAGGTTGGTAGTGCAAGTGGGTGGTCGAAGGTTTTTGTGAAGGTTTTTTTTTTTTCAGTGCGCCTTTATGGTAAAAATGCCTCGGTGTGCACCTAAAAAATATCGCACCGAGACTTAAATGTTCAAATGCATCATCATTGTTCATAGTGTAGGTGGGTGACTGTAATATTTTTCTGAGGTTTTTTCCTCAGTTTTCCTTTAATGTATATACGCATCGGCCATATCATGAACAAAAAAAAATCCATACATCCATGTTCCAGTAGCACCACCATACTTTAAAATAAAATTACATGCACCAAATAAAGAACATTGTTGTCATTGAACAATATGCACCAGGACATTCATAAAGAATGCAACACCGATGTGTCCATGTTTTAGTGACACCGCCATACTTTATAATAAAATTACATGCACAAAATAAATTCCACTGGTGTTGTTGAACAATACCATCGATGCGTCTTTATGTTTAAAGGCACACCATAGTAGGGTAAATACATAAAAATTACCAAATCGATTTTCATTGTTACAATACATATCATGCTTCCAAACTCTCAAACAAGCACCTATGCTCACCTTTCTTCCTAAGACACCATGTTTCTAGTGTTTTGTATTGACTAAGATAGCTCCAATGGTGGTTTCCATACATTTCCAAATTTTGGAAATTACCATGAATTTTCATTTCCTTTCAAGAGTGAAACCATGCTTCTTCGGGACATAAGAGAGAAGGTAAATTATTTATTACCTTTCTATTTGCATTTTCATCCAATGAAAATTAGAATTTATCTTGAAATTTCACATTTTTTCAATTTTTTTTCTGATGCGATGCACCCGAATAGTTTGAGCTGCCCTGAAGCGGTGCATACTATGTTAATTACACAGTAAGAACCATGGTCAGTGTGCCTATATATGTTCGTATCGGTGTGGTTCAATCTAGCACACTGTGATAAATTATTAAAAAAAAATGGTGCATCCTTCGAAATGACTTGACATCGACACAAACTGGGATCATACCCACACCAACCCCTTACACTTCATTAACCGCACCACTATCTTGACATTATGTGAAATTTAACCTAGTGGTGCACCAATTTTAAATAAACACACTGAGGTGTACTGGAAAACTAACACCCCATAAATTCAATGTTCAAACACATCGCCATACTTTACAAAATCATAGATGCACTGAATAAATTGCACTGGTGCCATTTGACATTATGCATCGGTGCACTTCACTTAACTAATTGCACCACTTCATTTAATGTAGTGGTGGAACAATTGCAATCCAATGCACCGACATTGTATACATTAATGCACGGGGACATATATTTCCTGATTTTTAATAGCGGGGCATCTCATTGGATGCCTCATTTCCAGTGCACTCACATTTACAATGCATCAAAGTAAAAAATGAAGGATCTCCACTATCATAGTGTTACTGGTGTGCTAATAGTAACACCTCACATTCTCTCCTTGTGTCAGTTTAGTGGACGCCTTGTAATTGGTACTGTCGAAAACAGAACACATCATTAAACAAAATGAAAATGATCCAATAGCATAGTATTATCGATGTGTTTATATGAACACATCACATTGTGTAAGTTCATATTCAAAAATTTCACCGATCGATGCAAATGGATTAAAAAACACACCAATAATATAAAGAGCATGATCCCAGGCTGAATTTTTACAAATTTGCAGCACATTCCATCTTATGGTAAGCACCACTAATATGCTAGGAAGTTCTCCAATTGAGATAAATGCACTGATGCATTCTATTAATCGAGCGCATTGCCTAGTTTTTGAAACACAAATTTCCTTCGCGGCGTGTCACATAAATAAAATGCATCGGTAATGTCTACTACAACACAACAAACAAAATACATAATAATTTACCATCTAGATTTGTTTTATGGGATGCCCCATAACCAGTGCATTATAGTAAAAATGGAATAGTTTCGACACATACTGGTGCGTTACTTTAAACCAAGCACATTGAGGAGGTTAAGTAACTTATACAAGGAAAAATAGTTTAAAATTTTTCATTCTAGTGTGCATTGTAAAACACAACCCTTAACAGTGCACCATGAAAAGTAAACAAACTGGTTATAAGTGTCTCGTACAAAAACTAACATAGAGAGTCAGTTCATTTAATATAACCTAGGGCACTGTGTGGTTTAACACCAACCCTTAACCATTGCATTGTATATCACAATGCACCACTATAGATGTCGGTGCTTGACTAACAATGATGTGTCGATGAATTATATTTAACATATGTCTGTTTGGTTCCTAATATCTCCTAAGGAGCACCGGATGTAGTGCATATGTATTTGTTAAGGGCACCACTTATGTTTTCACTTTTGTTTTGCAAACAAAAACTATTTTTAATTTTTGATAAATAAAAATTAATTATATATGTTTGTGTTTTATATTTTAAATTCATTTTATTATGTATATGTGCCTAAAAAGTATTTTATGTGAATCATATATGACGAATATGCTAAGTGCATTAGCAACAACAGTCAAAAGAAAAACAATTTAATTCACAATCTACATATGCAAACCTCCATAGTTAAATTTTGTGGAGGTTTTGATTTACGGAGGCAAAAACATAGGTTTCTCTTTGGTGCCTTAGATAATTTAGCACATGAAATCAATCCTCTTCCACTTCCTCAGTGCTCTGCCTCACTTCTCCTCCTCCACGGGATGCTTGAATTTCTCCAAGATACCATCCTCATCATTTCTGTAGCAATAATATGTACTGGCGCCAATTCGATTGAAGAACACATACCTACACCTCCTCTTTTTCGCCTCGAGGAGGATTAAAAAATATCTCCTTGAGGATGGGGAGTAATTTCGTAGCCCCAAAGCATCTATAACCAGGGCCCTTTCTTGTGGCACCGAGCACATCAAATTCATTCCCTTCAATGTCTATCGTCTTGGCCCCTACTTTGGAATAATTAGGACTGCCAAGCTCTACGATCGAAGCTTCCCAGTGCCCCTTTGTCCTATTAATCAAGAAAGGACCCTGGTGAATGTCTTAATTATAACACTTTTTCAGCATCAATATTGACCTAAGCTCCATATTGTATATTTAATAGAAGTTAAGAAGATAATTTAGAAAAACAACTGATGATCCATAAGGTTTGTCAACATGTCTTATCGCTAAATATTCAACATTTTCTTAGCCTTCTCCTCCATGAGATCATAACCCATATACTTACTAGGAAGTTCATCATGTTTCTTATTTTCCACAACCACAGACTCGATCATTTTCCCATCCATAAGGGGAACATGGGAAAAAAAATGCTGCTCTCTATGTTGTTGGTTTCCCTTGTCCCTCTCTCCCATTTCTTCCACCACGTCATCATCTTCCTCAAATAGGACCAACTTCATGGAAACAATGTCCTCACTCTTGATAATCAACCTATTCTACCTCTAGATAGACTTAATCATTTACACTCCCTCAGCTCTCTGGCCCACATCACCTCCTCTCCGGGTCCCTCAACTGTCTCCAATATATCATTATCATCATCACTATCACCATAATAACTAGTGTCAATTATTTTGTATATTGCATACATATACCTATTATTATTCACCTCATGGGGCTTATCGAACAACTCTTTGATGTCGAGGAGGAATTTCCCAGTTGCACTTGTATAATTGGTTGCTGGAAGATTGTAACAAACCATCTTAAAACAATCAATTGTACAAGTGCTACTGATAAATTCCTCCATGAAATTAGAAGCTATTCAATAATCCCCTTGAGAGGAAGAAGAGTAGGTCTATATATGTGATCTACAAGCAAGTTGACACCAGTAATTATAGTGAAAACGACGATGAGAACAATATCATGGAGAAACTTGAGTGACCTGCAGAGGAGGATATGCTGACCAGAGTGATGAGGGAGTGGCACATAATAGATTCTATCTAGAGGAAGACTAGGTTGAATATCAAGAGAGAAGAGGTTGTTTCCATTAGGAAAGTCCTATTTGTTGTATATGAGGATGTGACAGGAGAAATGGAAGAGAAGGACAAGGGAAACCAACAATAGAGAGAGCGAGAGTTTGTTTCCCATGTGCCTCTTCTAGATGCGAAAACAATTAAGGGCATGGTTGTAGAGAAGAAGAAACATGATGAACTTGTTATTAAGTACATGGGTGAGTATCTCATGGAGGAGAAGTTCGAGGCTAAGGAAATGCTTAATATTTAGTGATAAGACATGTTCAAAAATATTATGGATCATTGATTGTTTTTCCAAATGATATTCTTAACTTCTATTAAATATAAAATATGGAGCTTAGGCCAATATTGAGGCAAACATAGTTTTATAATTAAGATATTCACTAGGGTCCTTTCTTGCTAAACATGGAAAAGGGGCACTAGGAAGATCCAATCGTAGAGTTTGGCAGTCCTAATTATGCCAAAACGGGAGCCAAGATGTCGAAATTAGAAGGGAATGAAGTTGATCTTCCCAGTGCCATAAGTAAGGGCCCTGTTTATGGATACTTCGAGGCTACTAAATTCCTTCCCATCCCTAAAGAGATATTCGATAATCCCCCTTGAGGTGAATGTTATAGCAATATTTTCCTCACCCTATGCAATCTTGCACATAAGGCCTTTTTCCATTTCCCCATCCAAACTTGTCATCCCTATTTATAAAATCCAGAGCTAAAAATAAATATTTTTCCACATGTATGCATATTGCCTACTATACAACATGTGTATATGCATGCTGCTCCACTACAGCCCGCATACATTATGATTTGTGCCAGAAAATGAAAATTAATGTCAGGTTTCCATGTCACGATAGGAGATCTATGATCCTTGTCCTTCCATATACTGGAAACATTCTGACTCAACCCTTTAGTTCCATTTTGACGGCTATAAATGGGCCAATTCTAGGCAATGGAAAAAATGAGAAAAAATTCAACTTTGAGAGAAAAGTTACTCTGGAGGAATTATTTAACTCATATTGAGTTTGCATCCCTTTGTCCTTTAAGTCTGAACACAGTGTTCAACCCCCAAGATCTTCCCCTATTGATTGAGAACCTCATTGTTTATCTCTTACGAGCTTTCCTTTGGTGGAGGCTCAACTGGAAGGAACTTAGTTTCTCGATTCCGAACCGTTTCGACACAGAAGTCTATAACATTTTCACTTCTGTTGATCATATATTAATAGAAATACTCTTTTCCCATCCAATTTATATCTTGAAAATATTTGAATTATTATTCCATGGACGTATTTGTCATGTTTATTAATGGATTATGCTATTGAATGTGCTAACATAATATAATATCACCATATGCTTTCTTTGATTGGCTATTGAGGATTAGTTGCAGGGATATTTCTTTGGGTCAAGTGCTCAACGATGGACTTCATCGAACTTCTGGATGAGGTAGGCCCTTTATCTTGTCTTGCTAGCATACTTGTTTATATAGCATACTTGAGAAGAGAGTTGATTTCTGTAGTCATTTCCCTCTGTTTTGGTTTACCCTAGCCATAGAGAGATTTTCCTCATAACATAATTGGTGACCATACTAGGGATTGAATCTTCTTTCTTAGGGTTTGGAGTACTTTTCTCCTTAGATTGCTCTCGTTTCTATTGCATTTCTTGTTGTATCATTGCTTGACAACCTTTGTCCACTATGGGTCTGAATTTTCATCCTTCTCCCTTGTCTGTCCTTGTTTTTTGAAACATATACACACTTTTTTCCTTGACATTCGCGTATATACGTAGGCTGTCCCTCTGCAAGCTGTGTACATATGCTTTGTTTTCCTAAACAGTCATGTACATTAGTTTTCCTTGCATGTTTTCTTGGTCTAGTGGTTGTTGGGTGGGATTTGATGTTTGCTGAGTCTTCTTAGGTCTCTGTAGTGCCTATTAAGTGCTTGTGGGATGATAGGAAACCTATCTTTGGTTGAATTTATGGGCAGAGTCTTTCTCATTGTCTTTTCATTTTGATTTTCCTTGTACATTGGGTTGGGTGTTTTTCTTCTTGGTATCCTTCTTGAGTTATCTCTTTTTATACACAATAGAGTTTATATATCAAGTCGCTTTTCAGTCCATGCATTTTCATTTTATTATATTGAAAATAAAAAACATTAGGCATTTTGCATTGCTTGGAATTTTGGTCTTTTGAGTCCTTTTCATTAGTTTAGTGCATGTAATGAAAGATTTCATTTTTACTTCAGAATTGCAGAGTTGAAATTGAAAATTGCATTGGTTTTTAGAAGCATATCATTCATTGAAAGTTAAAGTTAGGAATTTGCATTATTTTCATATTTACTTTTCTTGCAGAGTCATAACACCATGAGTTTCACTACCATACCTTTTTGATTAATCATGGACACTAAAATTAATGCTATAATTTAAAATTGATTAGTCATGATTTTATTTTCTAGGGTGCACAAACTAGCTTAGGATTTAGTGCTTTGGAATAGGATTTTGTGAGTAAACTTCTCCAAGGAAATTAAATCAACATATGTGTCTAAGAAAGGGAGTGGAGAAATACATTGTATAAACGATAATATCAGGAGGCTCCACTCACACTAGAGTTAATCATGAGGTTATGCGAGGTTGGTTGGAGGGATATCCCCCTGCTATCTTCTTAGTGTCAGAGATATTTTTGGGGATCTCTTCATATATGGGGATCTTGCTACTAGCCTTACCTCCGTGAGAGGCGGTGCTTTCAAGGTTTCGAGATTTTATACCCTTCCCATATGGTGGAACTAAATTATGAATGCTCACATGTGCATCGATTATACAGTGGTTTATTAGTTGCTTGACTTAGGTTCCACATAGGTTACTTGCAGGGTTTATTTTGCAGGTACCCTGGGTCAAATAAGGGTTGGACAACACACAACCTTTATGGAGGATTATGTCTCCGGGGGGATCTGACCGACTGGTTGTTAAGCCCACGAGGGCCCTTATAACTAATTTAGTTACCTTCAATCTTTAGCAGGGAGTCTTAGGCCCCTCTTGAGAGAGACATACCTTCTTTAGGGAGGGAGGCCACTCTTAACCACTTTACCCCGTTTATATGCATATTGGCCGTTTGAATTTTGGTGTGATTTTTGATTAATAGTTGGCCTTAGGATTTATTTTTCATCTTTGGATTCTTAAGTCATCGTGGAGTTGGACCAACATCCCCATCGATCCCTTTTCTTGTTAGAGTTACCATTGAATTTCGAGTCTTTTCCTTCTAAAAGGCGTAGAGTTATTAGGCATGGTACACACACATCCACTGTTCAGACTTGTGATTCTACAAGGATGAGTACTGAACCTAATATTTAGAACATTGGGAGCCCCTCAACTCCACACCCACTATAGTTAATGGAACCCCTTCAACTCCTGCAAACAAAATGGTTGTAGTGTCAAAGATACCTATCATTACTATGGCTCGACCTATAGTGAATGCTCAATCTCTTACCTCGAACACTTTTGAGTCTCTTGGTCACTCACCAGGATATAATGTTTAGTCCATCCCTATGGCCTCTAGTCCCTTTTCCTATGGTATGTCGAACTTTACTTCACAGTTTTCAAATGCCACCCCAACTTTCGACACTAATTCTAGCATTAGGCTTCGGGGAAATACACCTCCTTATACTCCATTTTCATTTGGTGGTTCTCAAATCCCTCAAATGACTCCTAATATGGGAGTCATTCTTGCTCTTAACCTCGAGTCTAATTCTCTTGCTTCTGGGTGGAGAAACCAACCTGGTGGACAAGTTTCTGCTCACGTTTCATTCTATGCCCCTACCTCCTCAGTGTCGATTCCGACCAATACATTTGGCATGGCCAATATACCTCTATCCTATGGATTTCCACCTGGAGGAGGCTAGTTTCACACTTTGGGCAACCCCCAACCTAAATCTAATCTGTATAAGGGCAATTTTTATAACCCTCAACAAAACATTCCTACAGGAATGATTCCCAACCAACCTTTTATGAATCAACCCAGAGGAGGGCCTTATAATCTCGGACAGGGCCATGTTTCTTACTAGAAGCCTGGATGGGCTACAGTTACTCAAGAAAAATATTTCCTGAGAGCTTGGGGCCAGATGCCGCAACCCCATCTCCCTTTTCTAGCCACCCTTAATCTGCCTAACTTGTCTAAGTTGATGAACAACCCTGTGAGTCATGATCCTACATGGCCTCCCATCTCCACCAAGATTCCTTCATACATTTCAAAGTTCGAAGGTAAGGATGGAGAGGATCTCAATGATCACGTAAATACCTTTCACCTTTGGTGCTCCTCGAATTCCCTTAATCATGATTCTATTCGATTAAGATTATTTCAATGCACCCTCATTGGAGTTGCTGAAAAATGGTATATCGAGCTACTTAGGGGGGCATATGGGACCTTTAGTGAGCTGGTGTTGGTCTTACTTAACCACTTCCAATTGTCGATTCATTATGATGTTGGCCTAGAACTTCTGTCGACTTTACGGAAGGACATCGCCACTCATATCACAGATCATATCGAGGAATGGTGTAGACGGAAGAGGTTTATTAAGACCCACATACCCCCAGAATTTATTTTAGAATGGTTTCTTAAGTATTTTCACCCTCCTATGTCAAAGGATGTTGCAACAGCTAGGGTTACAACTGAGGAAGAAGTGATCTTTAAATCCCAGCAGTTATATCTCATATATGCTCAGTCTGGGATGTTATACCACAGTCCTCCGCACACACCGTGGTCAAATTACAACCCTAGACAAAATCCTGGACCTCCTTCCGATGGAATTGTAGGTACCACCAATGTAAAATCCACAGACTCGGTGATAAGACATTTGAAATAGTTATCTCTAAACCAGTCTATAGGAGGGCCAACTTCATCCGTGTCTTCCAACCCCACTCATTCGGTAGATGTACACTCTATGCAATCGTCGACAAACCCAAATGGTAACCAACAACCAGGCGGGAATAAGAAGAAAGGACGTAATAATCTTAAGGGTGGGAAAAATAAGAATAAACCTAGGGACAATGGTAATAATGAGAAGACGAATAATAATGTTGGAGAGGGAAAATGAGAAAGACGTAAGGTGAAGTTTCCCTGTAAGCTTTGTACAAATGATCACATTACCCTTTTATGCCCCAAAATTGTGGAAGCTGCGAGGCTATTATCTCTACCACCCATCGTGCTGACGAATCCATTCCCACATAACCAACACATGGCCTCGAGTTCCTCAAACTTCAGAAATGCAGCTGGTGGGAGTCAAAACCCACCATTGCAAGACAACGACCATTTGTGTATCAATATGGTCGATGCAAAAGTTAATGTAGCCAATTGATCTTGATATTATAGCTCTTCACAAGCTATTCCTGGTCTAGAATGTCCTCCTCCTCCTTCGAATATGACTTTATAGATTGAAAAACCAGAGCCATCGCCTCATATTCCAAAAGGAGTACTCAAGCGCTCTACCCACAATCCAAATTCTATAGCTGCCCAGAACTACTCTATTATTGAGGACCTGGGTCAAACCCCTTGTGCGATGTCAGCTTTAGAGGTACTACAGATGTGTCCTTCACAGAGGAATCCTTACTATCTGCTTTAGGAGCTATAGAACCTAGTGTCTTATCAAGTTTGATGTCACAGATGTGAAGCCTCGCTTGCCTTACTATGTGGAATTACAAATCCACGTGGAGTACTCAAAGTATACCATCAAACGTGCGGTTGTTGATGAAGGTGTTGCTACATGTGTGATGTCCTTAATCTGTTGGAAAGATCTCGGTTCTTTGACTCTTTCTAAGTCATCGAACATGTTGACTTATTTTGATGGTCATTCCTTCCACCCTCATGGTATTATCCCTGCCTTTCTGGTCCAGCTAGGTGGGAAGATGGTAGAGGTGGAGGTGGAGGTAGTTGATGTGCATCTTGATTATAACTTGTTACTAGGATGTAATTGGAACTATGTTATGGTCACCGTTGTATCGTCCATCTTCTGTACTCTTTGTTTTCCTCATGAAGGGAAGATTGTGATGATTTCCCAGTTATCCTTTGCGTGCCCTAGTACTAATTAATCTATTGGACCGTCAATCCCTGTGATCGACAATTCTTAGCCGGCAACTGAGAATATCGGTGTCAGAAAGTATTCTTCCCTTATGGGTACTTTTGACTTCACGACACCAAGTCATCACATTTATGCCATGTCCAGTAGGCCCATTTTGACAGGGAGGTCCATTCCTTTCCACACTTCCTATTTTAGTGATCTGTGGACCCTACCTTCCCCGACTTCATCTTGTGAAGGTCAATTGCATGCTGGAATGGCCATGCCACTATTGGCATCATAGATTGTGTATCAAGTTGTTCTTGACTCTTCTGCCAATCCTGATCCTGTTACCTCGCTGACAAACGAGGATGATTCTATTCTTAGGCTAGTGTGGGCCACTTCGTTGTCTTGTTCAGATGACTACCTCAATGAGACTTTTCCTTCGGATGAAGCTATAATCAAAGCCATGAATGGTTCGGACAAACCTTGGGATGATATGCATCACCACTCTTATTTTCTACTAGAGATTGAAAGAATTGAACATGATGACTTTCGATCTACTTTTAGTGAGATAGTCAGTCACACCGTAGTTCCACTTGATACGCATGAAATTTATGCTGAAGGAAATATGGCAAGTATTTCTCCTACCGTCATGATCGATATCTCTCATATGTCTGGCAATGTTGAAAATGTACATATTGGTGCAAATTGTTCGCTAGAAGAAATCCTGATCTACACTGAACTCTTCAAGGAATTCTAAGATTTATTTGCTTGATCATATGAAGATATGCCAAGAATCAACCCTCGTATTGTCGAGAATGAGATTAGAACTTATTCGGATGCTAAACCTGTTCAAAAATGTCTTAGAGCTGTCAATCCCTGGAAGGCCCCTGCTATTAAGGAAGAGGTGGAGAAGCTACTTAATGTTGGCTTCATCTACCCGGTTCCCTTGACTGAATGGGTATCCAATCCCGTTCTCGTGAATAAGAAGAAAGGAACTATCTATGTATGTATGGACTTTCGTGACTTGAACAAGGCATGTCCTAAAGACAACTTTTCGACACCTTTCATCGATCGGATTCTCGACTAGTGTGTGGGAAGCGAAGTATTTTATTTTATGGACGAATTTTCAGGATATAACCAAATTCAAATTAAACCTGATGATCAACACAAGATGACATTTATTTGTCCTTTGGGTACTTTCTCATACTGGAAAATGCCTTTTGGCCTTAAAAACATTGGAGAAACCTTTCAATGTGCCATGACTTTTGATTTTCACGATCTTAAGTACATAGTCGAAGCTTACCTTGATGATCTTACTTCTCACTCTCGCAAGAGAGTGGATCATGCTATGTACCTTTAGCTTGTTTTCAAAATATGTTGTTACTATAGAATCCAGTTGAACCTTCACAAGTGCATCTTTTGCATTAAGTCTGGTTGTCTTTTGGGATTTCTAGTTTCTGAGACCGGGATCATGGTAGATCCACTAAAGGTTGACACAATACTTCGATTTCCTCCTCTGTGCACTATTAGACAACTTCAAGGTTTACATGGGAAAGCTAACTTTCTACGTCGGTTTATAGTGAATTGTGCCAATATCACTAAGGGTTTCATGCGTCTTCTAAAGAAGGACACCCCTTTTATCTGGGATGAGTGAGCCCAAGAGTCCTTCGATGCTTTGAAGAAGGCCTTGGTATCGGCACCTGTATTGAAGTCTCCTAACTATAGTAGAGATTACTTGATTTACATTGTTGCATCTGAGGAGATGATTGGTATGGTTTTGGTTCAAGAGGATGATGAGTTTCGCGAGCACGTCATCTACTATCTTAGTCAAAACTTAGTCAGTCCCAAGCTTAATTATTCTCACGTTGAAAAGATAGCTTTGGCTGTCATTCATGCAGTCCAATGTTTGCATCATTATATATTGCTTTGCAAGACTACTGTGGTTGTCGATGTCAATCCATTTCAATACGTCCTTACCAGGCATATCATATGGGGAAAATATAATAAATGGATTGTCATTTTACAAGAGTTTGATCTTGATTTCACTTCTGCAAAATCCAAGAAATCACTAGTCTTCACGGAGCTAATATCTGATTTTCCATGATTAGATGAGGATGTTATCCATGTTGATTCGTTTGCGGATGAACACATTTTTCTTGTCTCATCATTCGACCCCTGGTATGGAGACATTGTTATCTATCTTCAAAACTTGAAGTTCCCTCATCATATCTCACGCGATGACCAATGATGTATACGATACCAAGATAAGAATTCTACTATCGTCAGTGACACTTTTTATTGTCGAGGAATAGACAATATCTTGCATCATTGTTTAACTCATGGAGAAGCCGAGTCAATCCTGAATGATTTCCACAGTGGGGCTTGTGGTGGTCATCTATCCAGGCTTGTGACAACCCAACAAATTTTCTGAGCCAATTATTTCTAGCCTACTATATTTAAAGATTATGTTGAAGCAGTTAAGAAGTGTCACCCCTACCAGGTGTTCACTCAGAAAATGTGCTCGCATCCAACCCCTCTTCACAAAGTCATTACCGTCAATCCCTTCACCAAGTGGAGGGGGGACTTCATGGATTACAACCCAAATTTTGTTGGGGGCATCAACACATTATCGTGGCCATCGACTACTTTACAATGTGGGCCAAGGCCATGCCTACAGTTAAATCCAATGGGAAGACTTATGCCTTCTTCATATTCAATCAAATTATCGCCCAGTTTGGTATCCCGAGTGAGATTGTCACTCATCATGGTAGTCACATTTAGAACGAAATGATGGAAGAACTAGCATCTAGTCTGGGGTTTAGACATGGTCATTCTTCTCCTTATTACCCCCAGGCAAATGGGAAAGTAGAGGTCGTCAACAAGTCTCTCAAGACCGTTTTGTAAAAACTATCAGTTAGAGTAAGTTCGACTGGAACATCATGATATATCTCGCACTTTGGGCATACCTAACCTCGATCAATGTTGCCACCATATTTTCCCCTTTACAGTTAGTACACGGTGTGGAGCTGATATTACCTATTGAATGCAAAATCCTTTCTCTTAAATTGGTAGTCACGCTCCTTGTTGGCCCTTTTCCAAGTTTTGAGGAACACTTGGTCATATTTGACCATTTTTGGACTTTGACATCCTGTCAAAGAGGGAGCACCAGGTGAAGCAGAGATCATGGGATCTCGGTCCACTTTTGGGCCCCTTTAGGGTTTTGGGCTAATGTAATGGGAAAGGGATGTCGACCCGTGGGTTTACCCATGCTTAGGACCACTTTTGTAATCTATAAATAGATACTTAGGCAATGTAAGGATAGTTGATGGCTTAGTGCTAGCAACTGGATCTGTGTGATCGGATGTGGATTGTAAATGCTCTATGCATGATTGTAAGAGGCTTGCAAAGCTAAGTGAAAGTTGTTGTAGGAGGTTGTGAAAGGATTTGTGTTGAAGTGCAAGGAAGAAGGATCTAGCGAACTGCACAGATCTTCTGTCCTGTGTGGAGTAAGGATTGTTGAAGCTCTGTGTTGTAACTGCTTGACCGAGATAAATAAGAAGAAGACTTTGTGGACGTAGGCCCAGGGTAGGGGTGAGCCATGGTAAATCTATGTGTTGTGCTCTGTGTCTTGACCTGATGTATTTGTATCCTCCTTTGCTAAGTGATTTGATGTGTTTAGATAGATCTATTTATTCTTTGTGCTTCTGATATATGAATAAATGTTAGATCTGGTATGTAAGATGCTTAGTGCTTGATCCGTCAAATCTAACCTATCTTGTTGTGGCTAAGTGATGAATTATCTTATATATAAGTACATACTGTGATGCTCTGTGCTATCTACGAAGTATCATAAGGGTTGAATATTGATGAATAATCTATGATAGGTGATTGATAAGTGTTATAATCACATATCTATGTCCCAGCTAAGGTTGCAGACATCTGTGTCCTTCAACCACCCCTGCCTCTACCTCCGGTGAGACTTCATCTGCTTCTCAGGTGTTGCCGAAAGGGCCAGTAGTTAGAGTTTTATTGGTTCTCTCTTGAGCGTTGAACCTTGGGTCTGCCCCTGTGCCAACAAATGGTTTTGTTGCTGGGACCTGAAACTATGATTGTTGGGAGCTGAGCAGAAGAATCTTTGTGCAAAGATTCGTCCTGAAATTGTGAAATCACTATGCATAGATTTGTTGCACTAGTGCGCATCTTTTTACTTGACCTGTGAAGCTTTGTGCCAGGACTAAGGTTAGATATGAAGAAAGGAAGATCAGATCTGAAGAAAAGAAGCAAGATCCGAATGCTCTGTTCTCTAAGAAAAGTAAAAATAGAAATTTCTGAAAGAAAGAGGTCAGATTTGTAGAAAAGAGGTAAGATATATAATCTCTGTGCTCTGATAAAGGTAAGAATAGTTAAAATTTCTTATATCTGGAAGCTTTGTGCCCTGTAGAAGTAAAATAAGTGAAAATGTTTGTTTCTAAAGTATGGATTTGGGTATGCTTGATAGATTTTTCCCTAGCTTGAAAACTAGGGCATTGTTAGATGAAAGAACATTTGATATGAATAGATCTGATAAGAATAATGATAGATATGTTATACCTATGCATAGAAATAATTTTTGGACTAACAAATGGATGCAGGATCCTAGAAAGAAATTTTTGCAAGCTAGCCATTATGATCCTAGTGCGTAGTACAAGAAGAGTTGGGGATCATGGAAGAGAAAGAGAGGATTAACTCTTTGTTACAGTTGTATAAGACCAAGACTTCTTGCTAAGGAATGCCTTGGGAGAAGCCCTAGTTGCCTCTGTTGTAAGGCTATGGACCATGAAGTACTGGATTGCCCTAGAATGAATGCTAGACTTGAAAATATGAATATAGAGCAAGCAAACTCTAAAGGATATCAAGAGACTAAGATTATAAAAGAACCCCAAAAAGAATCAGAGATTATGTTACTGAAAATAAAAGAAACCCTGGATGAACATAAAAATGCCAGTTTGTCAGAGATCTTCAAAGGAAAGGAGAAAATCGAAGTAAGAATATGAGACTTCGACATTGACTATGCTCTGGACGAGGGAACACAGATGAACATTATGAAAGAAAGTACTTGGGAAACCCTAGGAAGGCTTGCTATGGCTCCTTCACTGGGAAAAATAGGGTTGTTTAAAGGAAAAATAGTAACCTTATGTGGCAGGATTACCTAGATAGCTATGAGTACCCATGGAGCTTTGACAAAGGAAGAATTCGAAGTTATTAAATTTATTGAGGACCATGCCCCATTTCCAGCATTGTTAGGCAAGATATGGATATAACCGTTCGAATGCCACTCCAAATGGGTCAGAAAGCATTTATGGCTTGCCACCAGATTGTTAGACCATGCCATAATGGACAAAACATAAGTTAATGCAGCATCATACTCGTTGCAAGAAGACCGTTGCTAAGTTTCCCTACTTAGTTTGTTGCACCACGCACCGAGAATACTTTTTGCTAAGTGAGAATTTGAGCTCGAAAACTAAGATTACTTCACCCTGTGATCATTTCCCTATTCCCATACCATTCACTGTAGTCTCCAAATTCATTTCACATCCGAGCTAGTTGACCTAAGATTGTATGTCGAATGAGCTCAGTGCTGCTGAGAAAGTAGTTGAAGAAGTTTTGATTGACTTAATGACTGAGAGAGTCATGTCAAAAATAAGAATGTCCACCGATGTTTAAGCATCATCAACGATAGGAGTGAAATCCTCCCCATCAATTGTTCGAGCAATAACATCTCGAGCCGGCACAAAGAGAATAACTAAGCACAAGGATGACATCGAAAATGACAAGCTTATCCCACACATTCTACCTACATACTTACCGCCTCTATGTGGTGCCATCAACCATGATAGTGTAACTCGAGACTTTGAGTACACTTTGATCACTGCGTACCTTCCGAAAGGGGTGTGCACAGTTCATGCTGACGATGATTTTAACCTTGGAGATCGTAAATTTTACAGCATATTAGCCCCACATAAGTACTTAACCAGGACCAAAATAAAGAATTCTAAGATTGTCCCACAGTCATGGACCCAAAACCTTGCGAAGTCCACACTTCTTAATGTAATGAATATCCCACACTTCGGCAGACACCAAGAAGTCAACACATGCATCAAGTTATTTTTATCCTGCTACTACAGAGGATACTTATGGTTGGACCACTGCATCACTGTGGATCTGACCTTGATCAATCGGATCATAGGACCTAGTATGCAAGGCCCTAACCCGCAGGATTTTTAGCGTGGAAATACCTCAGATCGAGAACTATTGCAGAGGATAAAAGAAACTTATGTCGATGTTGAGAAAGGCATGCGAGGCTATAAGGTAGCCTTTATCCAGAGTGGCATAGTGCACCTTGCTTGTCAGTTGATCGTGGGCAAGCTAGTTTGCAAGAACAAACTAACACAAGTGACTGGATTCGTAGTTGAACTCACAAGGAAGTGCGCCAAGGGACTACAGATGAACTGGGCACAGTACCTTGTAAACCAACTAGAGATTGATTGTAGAGAAGTGCAAGACCAAGGGTATGAGTTCCACTTTAGTTGGTTGTTCATACTAATCACTTTCATCACCTAGGAGCTACCAGAAGGTGCCACTTTTCCATAGATCAAACCCTTCGAACCATTGGCCATGAAGTTCTGTATGTTGTGGTACTCCAACAACATGAACAAGCAGTGGTCGTCCAATGTCGTCTTCCACGCCTATTACAACCGATTGAAGAATGCAATCTAGTCTACACCATGCCTCACCCCAAAAACACTTCATAGTTTTAGAACTTTGATAAAATTTAGTACAAATCGCCACTTCACCTATATCATAGTGCGCGCTGATGAGCGCAAAAAACAGCTCCAATCGTACTACAAGTTGACAAAAGAAGGCTTGGAGCAAATTACCAAGGAATGGTCGACGAAGCTCCTTGTTGCAACGGACCCCGCAGAAATGTCCAATGTGGAAAGCCATGAAGATATGCCAGATACACCTGGACCAAGAAAGACTAAGAAGGATGATGAAGTTCAAGATGTCCATAGCACATCCACGAAGACCACTTCGATCTCACCTACGCAGGGAGGTGATGGTGAAGAGCTAGGTGGCACAAAAGTTGAGCAAAACAAAGGAGAGGTTACTCCGCCTAGAGAGGAGGAGGATCCCTCCAAGAAAAGGAAGATTACCCCACCAAATCCCTCATCTCGAAAGAAAACTAAGGCCACCTGGACTACGTTTAAGACTACCCTCACACCAGATGAATTCAACTTCTTAATCGCTGCACTGAATGATGCTTCACTAGAGATTGCAGAAAAGCAAGAAGAGAAGTAGGAGGAGGTATTCAGACGAATCAAGGGAGAACTTAAAGAAGTGAAAAAGGCACTCCAGTCCAGCTGAGTAGTTTCTATTGCACCCTTAACAATTGGAACAACATGAACATGTGATGAGCCCACCCAATTACACCAGATCACCGATAAATTCGAAGCTTGCCTTCGACGAGCTCATGAAGACACAACAAAAGCCACCTAGGCTTTAACACAAGTACATAATTCACTTCTAGAACAACAGAGTAAGGCAGAATGGGAAAATATTTCCTTGAGAGAAAAGTGGGATGGGGAAAAGGCATAGTTACAATAGAGCAAGGACCAGTTACTAGCGGAGAAAATTGAAGTATAGGAAAGGGTTCACAAAGCACTTCACTCTGTGACAGTCATAGAAGTAAATATTGAAGAACATGTTCCACAACAGGTGAGACAACTTGAAGAAGTAATCCAAAAACTTCAACAATGAATCACAGATCTAGAACTTCGTACCATGCCCGAGACTCCTCAAGAAATAAGAGATCTAAGGGAGGCAACTGCCCATAGTGAAGTTGACCGATTAAAAACCTTTGCCTTGGAATACAAGTAGCTAAGCACTAGAAGTGCCCAGACTTATGAGAACCTCACAGAGAATCCATATTTGCAGGCATTGGAGGCACAGCTTCAAGAAGCAAAGAAACACATAGATACGCTACAGGCACAGATGAAGGCCTTGACCCCAATCGAAAGAATGAAGACGTTTGTAGAACAACTTTTGGAAGGGCCAATAAATGATGCAGTGATCCAGGAGTTCACGGAGCAAGAGGATGTTGCACTGCATCAGGTCAAAGTAGCTCGAGCCAAGATCAATGCATTCAAGGTGGAATTTATTAGACCAGAGTGACTCGGTACGAGTCACAAGTGAGTGTTGGGGGCCTATTGGACCTTGACCAAGTTTTGAGGAACACTTGGTCATATTTGACCATTTTTGGACTTTGACAGCCTATCAAAGACGGAGTGCCAGATGAAGCAAAGATCACAGGATCTCGGTCCACTTTTGGGCCCCTTTAGGGTTTTGGGTTAATGGAATGGGAAAGGGATGTCAGCCTGTGGGTTTACCCATGCTTAGGCCCACTTTTGTAATCTATAAATAGATACTTAGGCAATGTAAGGATAGTCGATGGCTTAGTGCTAGTAATTGGATCTGTGTGATCGTATGTGGATTGTAAGTTCTTTGTGAATGATTGTGAGAGGCTTTTGGAGCTAAGTGCAAGTTGTTGTAGGAGGTTGTGGAAGGCTTTGTGCTAAAGCACAAGGAAGAAGGATCTAGCGAGCTGTGCAGATCTTCTGTCCTGTGCAGAGTAAGGATTGTTGAAGCTCTATGCTGTAACTATTTGATCGAGATAAATAAGAATAAGACTTTGTGTATGTAGCCCCAGGGTGGGGTTGAACCATGGTAAATTTGTGTGTTGTGCTCTGTGACTTGACCTGATGTGTCTGTCTCCTCCTTTGCTAAGTGCTTTGATGTGTTTAGATAGATCTATTTATGCTTTGTTCTTTTGAGATATGAATGAATGTTAGATCTAG
Organism: Picea glauca; assembly: GCA_000966675.3. Lineage (NCBI taxonomy): Eukaryota > Viridiplantae > Streptophyta > Pinopsida > Pinales > Pinaceae > Picea > Picea glauca. The sequence goes on along the minus strand of JZKD02S2044480.1, from coordinate 186,801 downwards.
TATGTAAGATGCTTAGTGCTCGATCCGTCGAATATAACCTATCTTGTTGTGGCTAAGTGCTAAATTATATTAGATCTAAGTACATACTGTGATGCTCTGTGCTATCTACAAAGTATCATAAGTGTTGAATATTGATGAATAATCTATGCTAGGTGATTGCTAAGTGTTATAATCACAGATCTGTGTCCCAGCTAAGGTTGCAAACATTTGAGTCTTGCAACCACGCCTGCCTCTACCTCGGGTGAGACTTCATTTGCTTCGTAGGTGTTGCCGAAAGGGCTAGTAGTTAGGGTTTTGTTGGTACAATCTTGAGCATTGAATCCTGGGTCTTCCCCTGTGCCAACACTCCTACCTAACACTTTTGATCTCGACTGACGCCTTGTACACCTAGAGATCCTTGATGAAAATCATCGAGATGCCTCTATGACTATCGAGGTGAACAAAAGACGTGTCAAGGTCCAGTATGATAAGTCTATCTATCCTTGGTTGTACGATGAGGGTGACTTGGTCCTCTTGTATGATCAAGCCAAGGAACCACTGGGGGCAGGAAAGTTTAAACTCATGTGGCATGGTCCTTATATCGTGAGATGTGTTCTAGAAAAAAGAGCCTACGAACTGGAATAATATGAAGGGAATATGTTGGTTGAGACCAAAAATGGGCTCTACTTGAAAATATATTATGCTTGAGCCCCAATCTTGGGCAGAACTCTTTTAATACTAATGTAATTTAGTGTATATATCTTTTCCCTTTCTTTTCATCTTCATCTTTCTTATTGAGTTTTCACTTGGTTGGAAGATGTCAACAGAGTCTTCGGTCTACCTAGGATTCACAGATGGAGGTAGTCTTCATACACAGAACTTGGCTTTTGCCTCTTGGGTGGTTTACTCACCTGAGGGTCTACTCATGTCTTCAAGTGGCGTATGCCTAGGGCCATCCATGAATAATGTGGCCAAATATAGCATCGTTATATAACTTTTATGCAATGCTATCTTACATGGTATTGGCTCATTAAAGGTTCGCTTAGATTCCCAGTTAGTAGTATGTCAGTTGAATGACAGTTACCACATGCGTGATCCTACTTTAATCCAACAATTCCTACGGGTACATATTTTAGAACAATAGTTTGATTTTATTACATATTATCACATTCCTAGGAGTTCTAATCATGTATTTGATGCTTATGCTAATTTTGTTTTAGATTGGAATTTGTCACATAACTAAAGAAAATAAAACCATCTCATCAATGTACACATTGTAAAATATAAGTAAAGCTGAAGATCCATTTTTATATATATTTCAAAAAATATGGTGCTTATAGTACAAAAATTGGGGCTAATACCCTTAGTAAATATACATTCGGTACTACAATATCCATGACATCTACGATTGTGGACCCATATGTGTGTCATGGTAACAAACTATGGAGTTTGCGAGATGCTGAAAGAGTCATACCCAAGCTATGGGAACACCAACCACTTGTCATTGCATGGCTTCTGACAGATCCTCTAGCTGAACCATGGGAATCCTATGAGTCAAATGAGACAGGTTGCCTTGCACGTTTTGTAAGACTCTTTCAGCTTCTCCTCTCGCCGCCTCATCTCCCCATTTCCTCCATCGATGTCGAGAAAATCCTTCTAGCCGTCATGGACCCATGTCTGCATTACACAAGTGTCTAGTTAGTACTTAAGAATCATCTAAAAATATTTTTGTTCTATTATAAAAAAATACAAAAACAATGAAATATTTAAAAAAAATTCACATACCTATGTCGCCATAGGTGGTTCCTGGTGGGAGTGGCATGTCCGGATCCCCTCTAAAGTCAATCCTTGCATAGGGATAGTCATCCAGAGCGATGACATGTCGCTGCCACCAGTAGAAGAAATCCTCATTGTAGGGTGTGGGTACCCTACCTCCCCCTTGCTGCCTCATTACCTCGGTCCACCGTGCCATGGCTGGATCACGAGGTCCTATAAGAAGAATCTTGACTCTAGGTCCCAAAATTAGAACCCACTTGAAGAAGAAACTACATAAGATAGAGGCAAACCCAAAATTCCTCTTACTCCCCTGTTTGAACTATGTCAATTGGCTCTTCATATTGTCCAGTAGTGAGGTACACCAGTCATATACTATGGGTCTCATACACTGCATTGCATAGAACATGAGTGGCCTCGATGCTTGGTATTTTGGTCCAATTTTCACTATTTGGGTAAAGCATCAAAATGGTATAGTAATTTTTTGTTTTGTTACTATTTATAAACAATTTTTACCCACTTTCTATAGTTTTGAGCCATTTTTTTGCCTAATGGACTAATACAAAGGTGGATTGAGTTGGTTTTTAAATTTTTTACTAGGGATTCTTGTGGATTTCAACATTATGTTGGTTGTTCGTCACCATGGGCAAGTATTTTCATTACCCAACATATAGGATAGGTATCCATTCCATCATGCATTTTCGTATTATCCTATAACTGTCGCTTTTCATGCCTTAGGTATGAAAGTAGAACTTTCCATCAGCTATAAGTAATGTGGTTATCAAGTGGTAGAGACTTACCAAACATAGGTGCCCTAGTTAGATCCCCTACTTCACTTGATGCCCATGCAAAGATTTTTCCCATAGGACCAGGATTCCCTCATAGATAGTACATGAATTTATGCTGAGCCTCATTTCTCACTCATAAATTTTCTTCCTTACACCCCGAGGACTCCCTAATAAGTTTAGTTTAATAACTTTTCCAACTCGTCTTCAAAAAGAGAAAAGATTGTTGAGTGAACTGGTATTTTTCACACTCGTAAATTGGATTTGAAAGGATGTCTATTTGGCACAAGTTTATTCCTTTTTCACACCAAGTAGACCAAAAGACATAAAAAAGGACTTTTTTGGTGTTAAGTTGTTATTGCATCTCATGCCCTTGCTTGCAGTATTGAGCCTTTAGCTGGTTCTCACTTTGCGTTATAAACCGTTTGCCTCAGCAGTTTTTTCATCCTCAAACAAGTAGAGCCTTGTTTACATCCTTTGCAATTTGACACCCTATAACTAGGAGGGAACATTCCCCTGAGTGCCCATCTCCCACATGCATCTCCTTGCATTGAGCATAGGTATGTTCCACTGCTCAAACTAGTTTTGCTTACTTGTGACACTTGTTTCCTCCTTTGTATCATAGCATTCATTTGTCTATGAAAAAAAAAAAAAAAGATGGGTAGGAAGGGAGTATTATCTTATATTGGCAGTAGTCATGTCGCCTTTGAGTAGAGCACAAATTTGTTGAGTCCATTTTTCATCATAATTTTGGGATTATCATGGCCTTAGGAAGCTGAAATCATTACACAATCTTCTCTATCGACTAGTTACTCTTCCAGTCCCTATAGAGAGTTTTATTGATGCCTCCTTCATCTCATGGTTTCATCATCGAGTCTATGCCACCAGAGTCTTCCATATGTCTCATGTTCTTGTTCAAAGGAAGTCTATCAACTTGTGTTGGCCACTTCTCAGAACTCTTGACTTTGCATGTGGGCCATACCCTCAGTTTGTCTCAAAATCACATGATACTGTAGTCCTATAATGCACCCTGGCCCTACTTTCATTATTGGTAGGTAACCTTGAACCCAACAATCAACATTTCATCATTGGTCGTTGACTGGGTGGTTTCCCTTATGTTCGATGGCAAGACATATATTCACACATTGAGATTTGTGCAGTTTCCTGGATACCATTAGCCTTATTGGTGGTTTCCTCACCTTTGTCAGCAATTTTCATCATTGGATGTTTGTAGTATACCTAGGGAGGTAATATGGAGTACCTAGGAAGGTAGCCAATGGGAATGTAGTTATGTGTTATTAGTGGAAGTCAATTAATAAATGGGAATGTGGTCATTCAATGTAAGGTGGACTAGGTCCACTATATTAATAAAGGCCCACTATGGTAGTTGGATGTAATAAATGTGAGAAGGCTCTCTAGAAAGTTCTTAGGAGATAGGGAGAGCTATATAAACAAGTGTAGGCAATGTAATAAAACATAATGAAGAATATTGTGATTGTACAAGCAATGATTGCTTGAGGAGTTTTATCCTTCCATAAGGATTAATATATGGTGTTACCCTACCTCAAGGGTTTTGGATATTTCTTGTGTCCATTGTTATGGTGAATGGTTTATGGTTTATTCTTGGTTATTTCTGAAGTATATTTGTAGATTTGGTTTAGGTACTTAACAATTGGTATCGGAGCACTTTCCTTGGCCAAAGAAGGAAAGATTTGTTTTCTCTTTTTGTAGAATTTTTTCTAGGAAAGAAAAAGAGGGTGGCACACTTCAGGTTCAAATATAAAGATTTACGACCTTAATTTGGGAAAAAAAAATTGGGTATTTGAATTCCTCTCAGAAAAATACCCAATTTCAAAAAACCAATCAACCAAAATGGATTTCGGGAAGTAAAGTTATGAGCATTTTACATTCAACAGTTTTTCAGTGTTTTTCTAGAAAAAACCGTGATTTTCTGCCGTAACTTATTGTTCTATTTTTGGGGGTTTTTCATAGAAAGATGTATTTTACAGGGAAATGTTATGGCCCTAGTATTGAATCATTCATTAAATAAATAAAATCAGAATGGGAAGATACTTGGCCCCATTGGGTAGATCTCAAATTGCAAGGTGATGCTGCCATTTGGTGGAAATCGCTTGATTATAAGGAGATGATGAGACTCTCCAATGTAGAATTTGAAAAAACCTTGTTAGACAAGTGGTATCATGGAGAAAATAAGGATAAAGAGAGAGCCAAGAGTTTATTTTCATGTGAAAAATCTATATTACAGGTTCATGGTTGTATTCATAAAGAAAATATCGTTGTTTCTATTAACCCT
>JZKD02S2044480.1:144188-157917 GCA_000966675.3 Picea glauca | reverse complement strand
TCATGTCACCTTTTGTATTGTTCTCCTCCCCACTTGTCGTCTGTTCTCCACCTGACCATGTGCCAAGGCTTGTTCCCTTTAGCCCCTCCTTGTCCTCCGACATCTGTCCATTTCCTGATTACCGAAAAATCTGAAGTGGTGTAAATTTGCTGACGTCATACGTGGATTGACACGTGTTGAATACTGCCACATGTCACTCTGATTCGTGACTTACATGTTCCTGAAATGTTGAATCAGTCTGACACTTGTCATTACTTGGTTGTGCCATGTGTTCCTAGCTGACGTGGTATGCTGACGTGAGTCAGATTGATGGTCCAGATCACATCTTGATCTGATGGTTGCGATTAAATCACAATATCGCATATCGCGATATCGGGATTCCTGAAGTTAATAAATTTTGACCTCTCCAGCTCTCTATCCCCGAAACTCCGACATGGAGTTAGATCAACGGTCCAGATCTGAGCTTGATTCAACGGCTGTGATTGAATCACAATTTCTCATATCGCAAAATCGACATTCTTGTTGCATTGTTTCTTTGACATCTCCAACACGTGATCATCCAAACCCTGACATGGACTGGAATCAGGGGTCCAGATTCAACCTTAATCTGACGGCTCATATTACATCGCGATTTCGCATATCACGATATCGGGATTCCTGATGTCAATAATCTTTGACATGTCCAACTCATGATCCTCAAAACTCTGATATGGACTAGAATCAACGGTTCAGATCAAAGCTTGATCTGATGGCTCAGATTACATCGCGATTTCGCATATCGCGATATTGGGATTCCTAATGTTAATAATCTTTGACATGTTCAACTCGCGATCCTCAAAACTCTCATATGGATTGGAATCAACGGTCCAGATTCAACCTCGATCTGATGGCTCAGATTAAGTCACGATTTCGCATATCACGATTACGCCCTCTTCTCCTTGTTATACTTTAAGGTGTGCAGGTTCTCCTTGATCCAACGATGGTTGGGTTCTGCGCTTGGATCTAACGTCTGAGATCTGTCCTCCTGTTCAACACTCTTCTTGTCTATATTCTGATCTAATGGCCCTCATTCTTTCGGGAATTTTGAATGAGATCCAATGATCAGAAATGCTTCTCGGGCCTTCGATCATTTTATCAATGTTGCATTGCCTTCAATAATTCGATCTTCCTAGACTTATCTTCTATTTTCCTGTTGATCATCGCTGTTGTACTCAAGCCATCATCACTATTGTACTTGCCAGCGTTCCCTTCGATCATTCGATCTTCCTGAACTTATCTTTTATTTGCTTGTTGATCATCGCTACTGTACTCAAGCCATCATCACTGCTGTACTTGCCATCAATGACAAGCATATGCTGCCTGTTAAACATTTTCCAACACACATGTATATTGTGTTTTTTCAAATTATGTTGATGTTGTTGTTGTTGTTTGATTTATAAAATGTATAATAACTATGGTAATGATTTTTCTATTTTTAAATTAAATTTAAGATGCATCACTCATTAGAATTTAGAGTTGTCATATAATGTTTAACTTTAGTTTTATGAAATTGTTTACTTTGGATTGTAATTGCGAAAAATTAAACTATTAATTCCATATAATGTTAAATTCATCTTCAATATGAATTTTTTAATTTCCAACAAGATACAATATGTTGATTAAGCATGTTTACAAAGAAAAAATAAGTTTATGAAATGTTATTTTTTCATTTATTTTATTAATAACATTATAATAATTGTTCATAATTACATTTATAATTGTTATATTTATTAGTGATGGTGCAAATGTCTTCCATATTGTTACGAGGAAAATCTCTCTATGGCAAGGGATAAACCACAACAGATGGAATGACACGCAAAAATCAACTCTAATCCTAGGTATGCTATATAAATGAAATTCTAACAAGACAAGGTTAACATCCTACCTTATCCAGATGTTCGAAGAAGATCATCGTTAAGCATGCAACCCAAAGATTTATACTTGTAGCTTGTCCTCAACAACCAAGATACACAAGAATATGGTGATAATATATAATGTTAGAATATATATTAGCATAATCCATTAACATACATAAAAAATACCTTCATGGAATAATAATTCAAATATTTGCAATATATATATATATTTTTTAATCAAAAGGTGAGTCCTGTTATATTATAACTTCAAAAAAGAAATACATATGACATGTAGGTGCCAGCTGTCCTGCCTATGCAGGAAACCAAGACAGTTGGCCTGCCCACAGTAGCATGCAAAATCAAACAGTTCGTTGTGCCACCCTGCCCGAAGGAAACCAGGGTGCATGTCCATTATCAACATCAGTTTAGTAAGGCCTATGCTAATGCTAACCAGGCTAACAAAAAAAGAAATAGAGTTGGAAACCATGCAAAACAGAAGAACCTATTCCCTGGAGTCCTTGCAGTCATCCTTTGCCTTTCCGCTGCTAACTGGAATGACATAGGACTGAGCATAGGTTGGACATTGTCGCCGAGGTGTGGCACTGGAGTAGGCTGCGTAAAGCATGTCCAAGCATTGGCTAACGCAGACGACTCTAAAAATTTGATCATCGACCAGACTTCAGACCTCAAATATCAGGTTTAGTTGCTCCGGGTGAAGGAGTGGTGTCGAGGGCGGCGACTTTGGCTTGGCATTCATTTCCCGGCGACCCTGCTTCTTCCTCTGCGGTTGCGAGTCAGTGGTGATTTATGGCAGGTCCTCCTCTACCAGACAAGTGGTGAGCTCTTCATTAGGAGCATCGCTGGGACCTAAAGTGTCTCTCGAGCAAGGTTGTGTTGCTGCTTCTCCAATACACGTCGGGGGGTTCCAATTATCTGGAACGATAAACATTCAACTCTCAGAAAATTTCAGTGGGAGCTCCATGGTCGGGATCTCTTCGATGAAATTTCTGGGGGGAAAGATCGTTACTATGGTCACCCGACATCGTCTTCTCTTGGCCAGGAGTAGAGCCCATTCAAATATCTTTTGTCGTTTCCTCCTGGAGTCAGCCGCATACCATCCAGCTCCCCTGCGAGGTCTCCCCCTCGCTCGCAGCATAGTGAGAGTGAGGGCCAAAGCCAGGGTGTCGCCTGCACTGCTATTCCTGCTTTGTTAGGCAAGCTTCGAATGCACTCTAAGAGTTTTGGTGAGGTGCATAATGGCATAAATTATGGCTGCAGCCATTAAGGCCGAGAGCTTAATGCTCTGGCTGGCCAGCCTATGCTTGCTCGTGAGAGGCCCCATCGATAGACGGAGGCCAACGGAGGTGAAAGCCTTCATAAATGGCTATGGTGTGAGGTGAGAGCCACCATAAATGGTCTCTCCCTACGCGCCTCCACATGCCTCTTTATTTCCACGTGGCACCCCATCCGAGGCTTCAGTGCTTCTAGCATCCCAAAGTATTTTTTCAGTTTCCCTTTGTACTCCTTCATTTTCCAGCTAATCAACCAATCCATTTGCCTCCCTCTTAACATGGGAAGGGATGATGCTGATGTTGTTCCCGAGTATGCCTTCGAAGTCTTTGAGAAATCCTGCTAGACGCCAACTGGGAGAGATTTTTTGTGGATTTCCCCCATGCAGTATCTTGGTGATTAGATGGATGACGATTTGTGAGTCCCCCTCCAGAATGATTTTGTGGTTGGGCAGGGTTACTACATATTGAAGGCCCTATAGTAGGCCAGTTAGTTTTGCTACATTGTTTGTGGTCTCTCCCAAATACCCTACTGTCAAAGTTAAAATTTCCCCTGTGGAGCTCCTGATCACAACTCCATAGCCTGCGAGTTCGGGATTGCCTTTTGAAGATCCAACAAAGTTAATTTTTATGAATCCAATTGGGGGGAGGGTCCAGGTGGTTGGGCTGGGGAATCGATTCTTGGGAGCTCTAATTGCCAATGAGTCATTTAATTTGAGTTGCCAACTTTGGAGGGTAAGTGATTCCTCCCGGTTACATTCCTTGTCCCTAGGTTGCCAGTACTTACCTTGGATTGTTTCTTTGATGAGTGTGACAACTCTGTCCCAGGTTGACTCTTCAGAGGATTCCTTGGAGTGGAAGATGCGTTTGTTTCACTCCTTTCATATTTTCCATAAAATAAATCCTTGGAGGAGTTGCCAGATGTAGTTCAGAATGGGGTTGTTATATGTGATTGAGTCCCAATTTTTGATAGTGTCTCTGATGTTGCCTCTGTTTTGATTAGATCTACGCATGATTTGCGCCCCCTGGTCCCAGACAGCTTGACTGTAGCGACAGCCGTTGAAAAGATGCTCCTTGGTTTCTTCTTGGCATTGACATAAGACACAAATTGAGGGCCTAATGAATCCCCTTTTCCTAACATTATCCCATGTTAGAATTCTATTATGGATGATTAACCAGAGGAAGGTAGAGACCTTAGTCCAAAGTGCCTTATTCCAAATCTTGCTCCAGATGGTGTCCAATTCCTAATTGTGGTAATTTCCTTGTATGTGGTAGGATTCTTTTACTGAAAACTTTCCAGAAGCGGAGTGCCCCCATATGAGGATGTCTGGCCCCTCCTTAATGGGGATTTTCCTGCGTCCTGCTTCATAATGCCAGGCTGACAAGTTTAAGTCGGGTGGGGTTCCTAGATCCTGGCTGGAGGTCTTCCATTGTCGCCAAGTCTGACTCGCGTCTAGAGGTTTCCAAAGATCCTTTACCTTCAGTGAAGGGGCTTGATTAAGAGCTTGTTGAAGGGGTGTGAGAACTGCTAGGTCATTTAGAGGTTTAAGTTGTTTCCAGGAGTCTTTCCAGAACCCTGCACTGTCTCCATTGCGTATTTCCCAAAAAGTGTGTTTCTGTATTATGTCTTTATTTTGCCAAGTTGTGTTCCAAATGTTCAAACCATGGATTCGAACGTTGTGTCTGATCAACTGATCTAACTGCATGGAGGGAGCATATTTGTTCTTCTAGATTTGTTCCCATAATGCGTCTGGTGTTCTCATCCATCTCCACCATATATTGGCCCCCATTATTTGGTTGTGCTTTCCCGGGTCTTGGAGCCCAAGGCCTCCCCTGCTTTTTGGTGTGTAGACCTTATCCCAGCTCACCAGTGCCCATTTCTTATTGGGCTGCAGACCTTGCCAGAGGAAATTCCTCTGGATTTTTCTAATCGCTTTGATGATATGCTTGGGAGCAGCTAAGGCAGTGAAGAGATAGGTGGGTAGGGTCTGAAGAATTGATTTTAGTAGGACTAATCTGGCTGTAATGTTTAAAGGTCTAAAGGTCCAGTTGGCCAGTCTGTTAGAAATAGAGAGGAGGAGGCTATCCCATGAAATGGATTTGGCTAGCGCTCTGGTGAGAGGAATGCCTAGGTAGTTGGATGGAAGGGAGCTCCTGGGGATGCCCAGGATTTTGGAAATGTGTAGCTGAACTGCAACGGGTGTGTTAAAAAAGAAAAGATTGGATTTATCTAGGTTCAAAGTCATACCCGAGGCTTCAGTGAAGTCAGAAAGGATGGAGTTGAGCTTAAGGGATTCACACACAGTAGGGGAGTTCATAAACAGGGTGTCATCGACGAATTGGCTGTGTGAGGGGGCTGACCTAATGTTATGCAAGGGTAGGCCTTTGAGGGCACCTTCTAGAACCACTGATTTAATGTAGCAACCTAGGCCTTCCGCCATTAGAACAAAAAGGAAGGGTGATAATGGATCCCCTTGCCTTATGCCTCTAGAGGCCGAGAAAGGACGCGAGGGGACTCCATTGACTAGGATTGAAAAGAAAGACGAAGAGGTGAGGTTCAAAATATAGTTTACCCAATCTTGATCAAAGCCAAAGGAATTTAGGATAGCTCAGAGGTACTGCCAGCTGGCTTTATCAAATGCTTTTGAGAGATCAAGTTTGATTAACATACCTAGGGATTTCATTGATTTGAGAGAGCTGATCACCTCATGCGCTAGTATGATGCTATCCATAATCTGTCTTCCTTCAACATATCCAGCTTGTTCTTTGGAAATGATAAATGGCAGAATTGGCTTGAGTCGGTTTGCGATCACCTTGGTTATGATCTTGTAGATGACATTACATAAGGTGATGGGTCTGAACTGCTTGGGGTTCGTGACTCTTTATTCCTTTGGGATGAGAGCGAGGAAGGTTGCGTTGAAGGCCTGGAGAAATTGACCCGAAGTTCGTGATTCCTCGAAGACCTCCCAGACATCCTTACTTATAATGTCCTAGCAGTGATGGAAGAAGTCTATAGTGAAGCCATCGGGGCCTGGGGATTTTCCTTGGGGCATATCTTTTACAGCCTGGTCCACCTCTTCCTGGGTGATTGGCCTTTTAAGAGCGACATTCTGTTCAGGGGTGATTAGCGAGGGAATATGACTGGTAACTTGGGTGATGGCTTCATTTATGTCCTCCTTTCGTTCCGTGAGGAGGTTCTAGTAGTATCTATTGAGCTCCTCTTCAATGTGTGCATGCTCTCTGATCAATTTTCCCTGCTCATCTTCCAGATGTGTTATTCTGTTGATGTGTCTCCAGTGTATCATTGTTCTGTGGAAGAATTTTGTATTCTTTTCCACTTCTTTGAGCCACTGCACCTTGGATTTCTGCCTCCATAGTATTTCTTCTTGCTTTCTTCTTTGCTCCAGTTGCATTTGTAGATTCTCCTCTTCCTTCATGAGATCAGCAGTCCGAGCTCCCGATCTAAAGATTCTTTGTATCTCGGCTAGTCTGTTCTCTGCGTCCTTGATGCCTTGGAAAATATCGCCAAAAGTATTTTTGTTCCAGTGTTTGAGCCTTTGCTTGAAGTTTTTGATCCTTTGTTGAAATATGTACATATTGGTGCCCTGATCTGTCTCAGACTGATTCCACCAAGCTTGTTCCAGCTATTGGAAATCTGGGTCTGTGAGCCAAAATTTCTCAAATCGGAAAGTTTTAAATTTAGGTGTTGTCTCTATTGCTATCTGAAGGGCGATTGGCCAGTGATCAGAGCCCTCTTTGGGGAGGATCAAGATTTCTATACAGAGGTCTCTTTCAATCAAATCCTCTGTTATGAAAAAGCAATCGAGTCAGCATGCTACATGATGGCTCCCTGATATGCGATTGGACCATGTGAAAGTGCCATTGTTGTTCTCTATGTCTACTAACTTTAATTATTCAGGGAGGGTTTTGAACTTACCGCTATCTTGCTCCAGTTGTTTGCTCCCTCCTGTTTTTTCCTCCAGTGACATGATCATATTGAAGTCCCCTCCTAGGATCCAGTTAGGCGTGTTTGCCAATGCTTTAACTTGGGTTAGCTTTTCCATAAATTTGATTTTTTCCTGTTGTCCTTGTGGGCCGTAGACATTGGTGATGGTCCCCTCCTAATTTGAGCCTATAACTTCAAAGTGAGCTAACAAGGTATCGACAGTGGAGAAGGGTCCACTAAGGATAGTGTGGTTAGGGTTCCACAATATTGCTAGACCCCCCGAGGTGCCCGCAGAGTCTGTGTGGATGTAGTTACAACCTTTCCATATACATTGGAAGATGGTTTTGGCTTCCATTCCTGCACATTTTGTTTCCTGTAACATTAGAATGTCTGGGCTTTCCTCCTTGATGCAATCCTTGAGGATTCTTTGCTTGGATCTGTCGTTGAGTCCTCTAATGTTCCAAGTGACAATCTTCATCATTATGAGGAGGGGTGTGGGTCGAGGTATCCCTCTGAGAGATTCTATATTTGACCTGAGTTGATCATTAGATTTCCAGCTTCTTTGATTAGTTGATGTACTGGTTTCCTTCCCCTTCTTTTGTTCTCATGTAGTATTTTCTTGGAGTCGGAGCTTGATTCTGTGGCGATGCCAAGGCGAGATGTGGATCCCGCGGTTGAATTGAGGAAGACCTTATGCACCTTTCTAAGTTGTTCTTCTGGAAGGCCTTGTAGGTCTTTCTGATTGAGGCCTTCCTCTAGTTTCTCAAGGTTGATGCCTGCCAGATCTTGGGCGTCCATTTGCATTAGAGTATATCCATATGCATCCCCTTTTTCCTCTGCATTGATCTCTTTATTTGGGTCAGAAGGGGAGGGTCTGTGGTTTTGGACTTTGCTTTACTGTAATCCATCATGTGGATCTTGGATATCCTCGTCCTCAGGTAGCTAGCTCAGTATATCATAGGCGTTCCTGGTCTAGATCCTAGGTCTGGGGTCGACTATTTGCTTTCGAGGGGGATTTTTCTTCCTTGTCTGGATCATTGTGAAACCGTCTTTCTACAGATTCTGACTGACCTTAGGAGCTTGTTGGTTGAGAAGGCAGTCCCGAAATAGGTGGCCGTGTTCGTGGCATTTTCTGCATCTGAACGGGATGTGTTCATAATCAAGGGTTTGTGACCAGTCCTCGTCCTGATACTCTAGTATTACCACACCTGGCAAGGCTTTATCTATGTTCATGTAGACACATATTCGGGCATATGAAGTGTATTTCCATTGCTTTGTGGCTTTTGAGGCCTTCATGTATTGACTGATTGTATTTCCTATTCCCATAAGAATCTCCTCTAGCCAGAACTCTTGCGGGAGGGAATAGAGGCAGATCCAGATGGGTGCCATTGTAAATTCCTCCTTATCTGGGCTGAAGCACTCTGTCGAGTACCTTAGGAATAGCCTTGCTGAGTTGAAGAAGTAAGGGTCATTCTCAAAGATGTGATCTCTATATTATAGGTTGTATAATATGATGGTGAAGAAGCTTTTCAAGTTGATTTGGACCTCATAGTCTCCTTTGGGATTCCACCAGTGTTTGATCCATTTGTTCAAATCCCTTTTTGATGGCTAGAGTCCCAAAAATTTGTCGATGAGGGCATGTTCTTGCATGAACTGGGTGTGCTCCCCAACCCTAGTTGATCTTATGAGGTACCTGGGCACCTTTTCCATTTGCGGGATGCATTTCCCAGGCTCCCATCCATGGGGTGCTCTGGGATGAGACATGCTGGCCATTTCCTTTCGAAAGCTCTGTTCCTTGGTGAGGAGTTGTTCCCGAATTTGTTGTGGTGACTCGAATGGAGGTCATTTTTCCCTCGTTCTGGATCTGTCATTATCTATTATGTTGTTATATGAGGGGGGTTTCCCCCACTCTTCGACGCACATGGCTGCGGATCAGAACCAGTAGTGGTTCACGCTAGAGCTGTGTGGTTTCATAGCTGCGGCATGTACTGGGTCAATCAAGCAGAGGCTCACATGGGCTTAGGGATAGGTTTTTCCCACCTTCCGTCATTTCATCATCAATATTTTCAATATATTAATTGGATGAGAAAAGAGTATTTCGATTAAAATAATTAACAAAAGTACATAGGTGACAAACTTCTGTAATGGCACGTATTGGAACCAAGAAACTAAGTCCCTCTAGCTGGGCCTGCAACACTTCAATCCTCCACCAAAGGAAATCTCATATAAAGGAGTTAATAAGGTTCTCCATCACTAAGAAGGAAGAGCTCAAGGGATGAATAAGGAGTTAAGACTTTCAAGGACAAAGGGCTGCAGACTCAATATGAAGTGAAATTTCTCCAGAGTGTGTTTGCTCTCAAAGTTGAATTTTTGAATCCCTCAAGGCTTGGATATGGCTCAATTTATAGCCTTCACATGGAACTGAATGACCGAGTCCGAGCATTTCCAGTACATGGCAGGTCAAGGATCATGGATCTCATGATATGGCATGGAAACCCGACATAATTTTTAATTTTGAGCATCGAACCCGATGTGCATCGGTTGTAGTGGAGAAAACCATGTATACGCTTGTTGTATAACTAATAGGGCATGTATATGTGGAAAAATAGAATTTTTTGGCTCTGGAATGGACAAAAAGAGGCTTTCAAGTATGCATAAGGAAATGGAAGGCCATCCAAGTAAGTTTCATGGAGTGAGGAAAAATTGCTATAACAGATGCCCCCTAATGTGTAAGGTAGACTATCAACAATGGCCGAAATACATTATAATTCCTAGAAGTGGAGTAATGAAGACTCAGCTAGAAGTACTAGTTTCTCATGAGAATATTACAATCCATAATAACTTTTTACACACGGTTGCCAATCAGAATTACACTGCAGATCCTTGTGGAAATATATCAAATAGTTTTTCAGAGCCATGAATAGGAAATACAAAGCGGACATATGCCATAGGATGTCATAGTCACAAACAAGGCACAATGGAATCTAGTCTCAAAATCAATATGAAGATATCTATATACAATGAAGTACAATCCAATCTCCCATGATAATTGAAGTCATATAGGTACTAGCCTAATGAAAGACAACAACATATGAGGAATGCTGCTACTGAAAGATGGGGGTGTTCTACACTATCCGCCAAAGGTGCAAGTCCACATCATGTGAATAGAGGAGTTTAGGTCGAAAACAATGAGACTTTGTTTGATTACCGATCATGAAGGTATACTGTTAACAAATGCAAGACAACCCACCAATAATGAAAGTAGGTATCAAGGCATTGAGTACACTCTACAAGTGTGAATATGAGTGTTGAGGTCGAACACTTGAAGAATCCATCGATTCAGATATATTTATGTATTCCCAACTATATATGGTGAGAGAACCTGCAACTAATGACTGTAAGCCTCTACGTACTCATAGGACTCTATCTCTCATTTCCAAAAGAGATGAGCTGAAGTCAATGGAAGGAGACTTCCTGAAAGGAGATCATTAGGGAATCTCTCATCATTAAACACTAGGTACAAATAAATATCTTGATGATTAGGAGGAGCTTGGATGAATAGGATGTTCACAAACCAATGAACCTATGCATACCTCCCATGTACCAGATGTAAGTAGTGCATGAAAGAGAACCTATGAATATCAACCAATAAGGAAAATTGTTGACAAAGGAGAGGAAACCACCAATAAAGCTAATGGAATCCAAGACACTACATGAATCCCAATATGTGAATAGATTTCTTGTCGTCGAACACAAGGGAAACCCCCCAGTTAGCTACCAATGAGGAAATGCCATCTACCAGGCTCAAGGTTACCTACCCATAATGAAAGTAGGACCAGGGTGCATGGTAGGACTACAACTTCACGTGACTCTGATAAACACTGAGGGTATGGCCAACATGTAAATTCAAGAATTCTGAGAAATGAATGACACAGGATTATAGACTTCCTTTGAAAAAGAGCATGAGACATACAGATAACTCAGGCAACATAGACTTGATGATAAAACTTTGTGATGCAGGAGGCATCAAAAAAATCTCCATGGGGAATAGAAGAATAAACAGTCAAAGGAGTAAACTCTAAGTAATGAGCTCAGCTTCCTAAGGTCATGCTAAACCCAAAATTTGGACAAAAATGGACTTGAAAGTTTTTTCTTTGTTGAAAGGTGACACGGCTACTACCGATATGAGATAATATTCTTTTCCTGCCCACATTTTTTTATTTTTTCTTAGGTAAAGGAATGCTATGATACATGAGAGGAAATGAGTGTCATGAGTAAGCAACTAGTTCCAAGTAGTGGAACATACCTATTCTCAATGAAAGGAAGTGCATGTGGGGCATGGAAACTTGGGGGAATGTTTCCTCTAAGGGTACATGGTATCAAGCTACAAAGGATATATAGAAGGAACTACTTGGCTAGTGATGCAAATTGTTGAGGTAAGAGGATTACAAAGAGAAAGACAAAATCATCAATATGCTCAATGATGCAAGCAGGATGATGGAATGTAATTACAACTTAACACCAAAAATGTATTTTTCATAGATTTAGTCCCTTAGGCCCCAAAAAGTATAAAATAATACCCAGGAGAACTCTTCTAGCAAATGGTGACTAGAGTATTCCTTTTTTGTAAGTAGTCTACTTGGTCTGTAAAAGGGTTAAACTTATACCAAATAGACATCATTTCAAATCCATTTAACTAGTGTGAAAGAGACAAGTTCACTCAACAATATTTTCATTTTTTTCAAGAGTCTAAAAAGAGCTTAACCAATACCTAGGGGGAGTCCCATAGGTAATGGTCAGAATGCTTGTGAGTAAGAATATGGGGTTCAAACACAAATTCATATTAGGACTATAAGGAACTCCCGGTCCTATGGAATAACTTCTGCATGGGAACCAAATGAAACAAAGGTTCTAGCTAGGGCACCCATGTTTGGTAAGTCTCTATCACTTACTAACGACACTTCTAGTAGCAGTGAGAAGGTTATTTGTTGCTAATAAATGGGTTCATACCTAGGGTGTATGGATCTCGATCACAAGATGATGTAAGAATGAAAAATGGAATGAAAACATATCCTAGATGATGGTGAAAGAATATACATGCCGAAGGCATGAATGGGCGGCACAATGTTGGAAACCGCAAAAAATCATAGACAAAACTGCCAAAAACCAAGTCTTTCCATTGATTTGTTAGTCCATAAGGTCAAAAAATAGAAAAACCTATAGGAAGTGGGTAAAACATTTCTACTAATAGTAAAAATAGACCATTTTACCATACCATTTGAGTTTTTTCACCCACATAGTGAATTTTAGGACATTTTCCCCACGATATTCAAGTGTCGATTGTGGGAGCTATGATCAATGGAATCAACAACCATCTAGACCAAGTAAGTGCCCATCCCCTCTCCTTCAATTTCAATGGTTTAAATTTCAATTTTAGGCCCCATTGTTTTAGTATTAGAGGGTGTAAGATGGAAAATAGGGTATACACGGGCATGATATATCATCAGGTTGCATATATGACCTCATATATGGAGTAAAATCCAAGACAACACATGTAGATGCAACCCTATACACGACTGCTATCATGTTATCGCACATACAAGTCCATGAACATTTTTTTTAAAGGATTTTAACTTAAAAAATGGTTTTTCCTTTATAGGATGGTTATTGAATAGAGGGAAAGGGAGCATGAGGAGATAGATGCAATAGTGGGAAGAGACACAAGGGCTCAACAATATTTAAAACAATGTGGCATTTATAAATTATGGGCTCTCAAGGGAATGGGGGCTTTGATGAGGTTACTCCAGTTTCTAGTAAAATAATGGGATATGGAGATAGAGTCCTTCAACCTTGATAGGAAACCATTGAGGATTGAAGTGGACAATATATACTTCATCATAGGATTGTCTCGCTGAGGTGAGGTACTGAATCTCAAGGCCCAAGGGGCTGGGGGTGGTATGAATATTGATCCGAAAAGGATCTAGAGAAGACTAAGGACAACTCAGAATTCACAGAAGCAACTCAGGAAGCTCAGAATGGCCTCAATAGATAGAGAAAGGGAAAAAATTCAAAGTCCTAAAAACTCTGTGAAATTGGCATCATCGCGAAGAGCACGTCACAAGATTTACAATGATGTAAATGGCTCATCAAATAGAGTTACGAATCGAAAGATATTCACGGTCAAAGTTTTGGTCAACCTATCCCAGTCAGCAGGGATGAGTCAACATCTATACTGCTGACGTTAGCATCAGTATGTATGACATCAACATCCATACAGTGTACATGGCACATGTAGAAGGTGACAGTGTCATGCGAACGTCATCATGGTGATGTGGAAGCACCAGAGGCTACCATGTGTCACTTGTTTTTGGCATTTTCGGGTCAATCCGTGGACCAATGAAAAAGCGCCACATGCCAGTCTATACAACCACATGGAAGACCGTACGGTGATGTGGTAGGATGATGTGGAAAATGATGTGGTAGGTTGTTGGATTACTGAGAGGGGGGGTGAATCAGTAATAACGTAATTTTAATCATTTTTCTTCAAATGTTATATCAATGTAGAATTATTATCCAATAATGAGCAGTAATAAATAAGC
>JZKD02S2044480.1:124689-136473 GCA_000966675.3 Picea glauca | reverse complement strand
TTATATTACATCAATCATCAATCAATCAATCCTTTGACATCAATCAATCACTTGACATCAATCAATGACATCAATCAATCAAACCATTGACATCAATGACAACATGATCCAACACCGTCAATCCGTGGACCAATGAAAAAGCGCCACATGCCAGTCTATACAACCACATGGAAGACCGTACGGTGATGTGGTAGGATGATGTGGAAAATGATGTGGTAGGTGACATGGTAGGCCACTATGAAAATGGTTAGCATGGACCAATGGTTGGATGGCACATAGACCAGTCATGGGTTACCATGTGGCAATGGGAAAATGCCCAATGAGGGCCCAAAAACCGAATTTCAAAAATAAAAAAAAAGTCGACCTACCAAATTTGGCAGAGCCCCACCAAATTTGGCGGCCCAAACTATAAAATACGACAAATCTAAATGCGCTCCAAACTTGGAAAAGTTATATATATGCATTGTTATAACTATAACCTAAAAGGGGAGGCCCGTGGGCTCGACCCTAGGACCTCCCCCCATACAACGCATTATCAATAACATCTGCCACCGTTGGGTCAATGGACTACATTATGTAGTCCACCCCACTTTTTTCTTTTAAGTTGAGTCTGTCCACAGACAAAAGGGAAGGAGGGCGCTCGATGGTAGGATCGAGCATACAAATAGAGATGCAGTATAGAGAATTAAATGTGGGGAGCAGGAACAAAAACCAAGATGATATTTCTCAAGGGCCTTGGAATGCCAAAGTCAGATTGAGGCATGGAGATCGTCATTTTTGGCTAATTTAATGCCACGAATTCAATGGTGTTGTTTTTTTTCTGATCCGAGCAAAGCTTCTATATCTTAATTCTAGAATGAGGTATACTTATGTATTTTTCCAAATTATTTTGTTGAGTTAATAAAAATGTCTACCCATTTGAGAGCAGGACCCGGAGACGTAGTCCACCAGGCACAAACTTTGTTATCAAGTTTTTGTGTTCATATTTGATGCTTATGTCTCTTCATTATTGAGATTTTCCTTCTTTAATGGTGCACTTTAATTTATGCTCATTTAATTCAATTCTTTATAAGTCACTTCAATGAAAAGATCATGGATCATGTTGGTATCATAACAGTCATATTTGACTTGAATTGTTGAGTGTGAATGATTAATAGGGCCAATCATAAATCGGGTGAAGGAACTCTTAAGAATTTCAATCCCGAATTTGGCCATGCATCTCGAAGGAAGAAAATGGTAGAATAGGACAAGCATGATGAACAAGTGAAAAAATTCGACATGATCTTTTATCACATGCCAGAAATGGTCGAGTGAATGTATGGAGACTACGAGAAGAGGATGAATAATAAAGGGAAGAAAAAGGAAGCACAAGTTGATGATAATGCTTCGGTAAATCAAGGGGCTGGAGGAGACCCTCCTGAGCCTCCATCTTCACCATCAAGTTATAGCTCTTTTTCCTTTGAGCATTCTCATCATTCTCATCATTCTATCCAGAAAATGTCTTTTAAGAAACCATTATTAAAGCTTGATGTAAAATTTTATTTACCTATGTTTAATGGAGATGCTAATCTTGAAAATATAGATAATTTGATCCGATAGGTTGAAATATATTTCCGTGTTCAACAGATTGATGAAGAGGAAGTGAAAGTGCAAATGGATTCTCTTTAGTTGGAAGGCACTGCTCTCGTATGGTGGGGGAGAAAACTTCAGGACATAAGTAAGAGTGGCAATCTTCTTTCCTCATGGTTGAAATTTAAATCAACGATAAGGAAGCAATTTTATCCATTGGGTTATTTACATAAAGAAATGATGGAATGGAAAACTTTAAGACAAAGTAAAGGTCAAACTATACAAAGTTTCATGGAAGAATTTAGGAAGAAGGATCTTGCATTAAACATTCCTTTGGATTCTTATGAAACTTTAATGAAATATATTGGCACACTTCATAGTTATATTCACCATACTTTTCTATTGTTTAACCCCACCAATCTTGACGAAGTTTTTGTGAAAGCCACTCACCTTGAGAACATGGGAAATCATGTTCAAGAAGATCCCACAAAGAAACCTTCCAATTTCCCACATAAGCCATTTAAGAAGTTTAAAATGAAGGACAAGAAGACCGCCACTGTAAAGAGAGAAGAAGTAAAACCATCTTGCATTCATTGCAAGAAAAGTGGCCATGATGATGAACACTATTGGAAACTACATCCAGAGAAGATACTGAAGAAGTTTGGTGGAAAAGGGAAGACAAAGATCGTTGCTACATTGCAAAAAGATCTTGGTTCCGATTCAGGAGACAAAGGAAAGATGACAACAGTTGGAGTACAAGGTAAATATTCCCTTCATGCTAGTTCAAATTCCAATAATGAATGTCATGATGATGAACGAAAGAGGAATAAATTATTTCATATAAGAGTTGTATCTAAACACACTAAGATATATACATTATTTAATTTGTGTTCCCAAGTAAACTTGATATCTGAAGCACTTGTCAAAAAGATGGTTCTTAAAACTAAACCACATCCAAAGCCTTATCTTCTTGGTTGGGTATGTAATAAAGAAAAACATAATGTCACCAAGCAATGTAGAGTCTGATTTGTTATTGCTTCATATTTGATTGATGAAGTGTATTTGTATGTTGTATCACTTGATATATGTGGCATAGTGTTGGGGATTCCTTATCTTTATGATAGAAAAACAGTCTTCTTTTGTCATGAGAAAATATATCACCTTACTAAGGGGGGAGTGGAATATATTTTTAGAGCCCACAACATGATGGTAAACACAACACTTGTTTGTGCAGGACAAATGGAGAGACTCATAAACACTAATCAGAGATATGTACTCATGATCGTAAGGGAGAAAGATGTCAGAACATTCGACGTTTTCCAAGGATGTGATCCTTCTCATAATAAATAATTAACTGATATTGTTTCTAAGTATGATGATATTTTCTAGGAACCATATGGATTACCTCCTAAGAGGGAAATCCAACATGAAATACATCTTCAACATGATTCTCCTCTTCCTAATGTGGGAATGTATAAGATGTCAGTTGTAGAGATGAAAATGATCAAAAAGCAGGCACAAGGCTTATTGGATCAAGGGGTCATCATGCCTATCTCATCTCCTTGTGGTTCTCTGATCATGATGGTACCATATAAAAATGGCACATGGTGAATGTGTGTCGATTACCAAGCATTAAAAAAAATCACGGTGAAAAATAGATACCCTCTTCCTCGTATAGATGATTTACTTGATCAGTTAAAGAATGTTGTTTATTTCACTAAGTTGGATTTGCACAGTGGATACCATCAGATCAGGGTTGTAGAATAGGATGCATGGAAGACTACCTTTAAAACCAAACGTGGATTTTTTGAGTGGTTAGTTATGTCATTTGGGCTTTGTAATGCCCTGACAACTTTGATGCATGTGATGAATGATGTATTCAGGCCTTTTCTAGATGATTTTGTGATTTTATATTTAGACGTCATTCTTATATTTAGCGGGACTTTGCATGAGCATGTAAGGAATGTAAAGCAAGTATTGGATACTTTGCAAAGGGAAACATTGTATGTAAAATTGTCCAAATGTGAATTTGGTAAGACTGCACTTGTGTACTTAGGTCATACTATAGGAGGAGGACAATTAAAAATTGATCCTTCCAAGATTGATGTAGTTGTAAATTGGCCTGAGCCCAAAAGTGCGACCAAGATACAGATATTCTTAGGTGCAGTCCAGTATTGGAGGATATTAATTTCAAAATTCTCATTTATAGAAGCTCCTTTTCATTCCTTAACTAGTGTGAAGAACACTTTTTAGTGGGGAGGAAAGAAACAAAAATATTTCGACACTTTGAAGGAAAAGATCAATACCGCACCAATATTAGCACTATTGAATCTTCAACAACCCTTCAAGATCGAGACAAATGCCAGCGGATATGCCATGGGTGCAGTGTTGATGCAATATCGTAAGCCTATCTATTACCACTATGAAACTTTTAACCAAGTTGTTGTTAAATATCCTACATATGATAAAGAGTTGTATGCATTACTTCAAAGCATAAAGAAATGGAAGCACTACTTGTTAGGAAAGGAAACAATCATGCATATAGATCATCAACCCTTACACTATATCCAAAAACAAACCAAACTACAACAATCTCGACATTACAGATGGATGGGTTTCCTACAACAATTTCATTTGGTAATCAAGGACAAAAAGGGTACAAGTAACAAGGTAGTTGATATGCTTTCTAGACCTCCTATTGTTGATTCTATTATTTTGAAGAATTCTTCTTTATCTCATGATATCTATGTGGAACAATATGCCATTGATGAATATTTTAAAGAAGTATATGGGAAGATAACTCATGGTGCACAGGTAGAGAAATATTGTCTGCAGGGAAAAATACTCTAAAATCTTGGAAAACTATGTATTCCTACAAGTAAACGAGTCCACGTAATACAAGAAGCTCACACTTCTCTTTTGTCTAGACATTTTAGGGTAGGAAAAACTATGGCTCATTTGCATAGGTTTTGTTACTGGCCTCACATGAAAGCAATTGTAACTACATATGTAAAGGGGTGTGTGATATTTTCTACTTGTAAGCCCACTAATAGAAAATTGGGGCTATACTCACCACTACCTATTCCATCCCATCCATGGATTTTGTAGGGGGTTTACCAATGTCAAAAAGGGGTCATGACTATTTGTATGTTTTAGTGGATAGGTTTAGCAAGATGTGTATCTTAATTCCATGTAAAAAGCATATCACTACTGAGAAGAATGTTAATCTCTTCTTTCAGTATGTTTGGGTTCACTTTGGGTTACCCACATCCATTATCTCGGATTGAGATACTCGATTGCTTGGGGTTTTTTGGAAAATATTGTGGAGAATCATGGACACCAAGTTATAGGATGAAAATATACCCTATGTAAAGCATGCTTACAACCGAGCCTTACATCCCTCCATTGAATTTTAGCCTTTTGAGACATGTTTTGGGTATTTACCTAGAGTTCCTTTGGACTTGATGTATGGGAGAGATGATGATTCAAATGAATAAAGAAATGAAGACATAGCCTGTAAGTTCATCCATAGGATCCAACAGGTACACCAAGTAGTCAGGGAACAATTGGAGAAAAGTCAAGCACGGTATAAAGTTCAACATGACAAACAAAGGCTCAATCATTAGTTATAGGTTGGAGACTAGGTATGGTTTCACATCAACAAGGAAATATTGAAGGGTGAAGGAAAGAAACACAATCCCATCTGTTATGGACCCTTCACTATTTTGGAGAAAAGTGGTACCAATGTTTTTTGTCTAGATCTTCCACCTTATATCCATATCTACTCAGTTGTAAATTTAGAGAAATTGAAACTTTTTGAGCCTCCCATGATCATGGATCAGGATGAGGAAGTTTCAATAGCTTCAATTGATGAGTTTGCTCTTGAGTACTTGGATGAGTTAAAGGAATATATCATCCTGTTAGAGAAAGATTTTCCTCACCCTATGCAATCTTGTAGAGAGGGCCTTATTCCATTCCCCCATGCAGAATCACTTTCCCTGATGGATAAATCCATAGACAAAAATATAAAGTTTTCCACTTGTACGTACCTTGCAAGCTATACATCAAGCGTATATGTTGGCTGCTCCACTACAACCTGCGTACATTAGGATTTGTGCCATAAAATCAAAACTAAATGTTTGGTTTCGATGCCATGATAGGAGATCTCTGATCCTTGTCCTTTCATATACTGGAAATGTTTCAAATCAGCCCTTCAGTTAAATTTTGAAGGCTATAAAGAAGCCAATTACGAGCTATGGAAAAAGGAGGGAGAATTCAACTTTGAGAGAAAATTTACTTTGGAGAAATTATTTACTTCATATTGAGTTTGCATCCCTTTGTACTTTAAGTTTGAACACAGTGTTCAACCCCCAAGCTCTTCCCGTATTGATGGAGAACCTATTAAACAATTGAGAGGGGGGGTGAAACAATTGTTACTGTACTTAAACTATTATGCCCATTTTAAACTCTTCATAGAACACTCAATGATGATAACAATGATTCATATAAGTAAGAAATAGAATATCAAACATCAATCAAACACATGAAATATTTAGAGACAGATATTTCCTGAGGAAACCCATAAAGGGAAAAACCTCTTCTTCATGATATGATAAGTAATCTTTATTTTCTTTACATTATCATACTTGTGAGCTCCAACTCCTCTTGAGGCTACAACCTATGTTTTTCTAGCTACAACTTGCTGAGAGCACCAACTCTTTGGTTTCTCTAGCACCCACTAGAAGGTAGCACCAACTCCCTAAGTGTTCCAACACCAACTTTGAGTCACACAGGCACCGACCTGTATAACAGAGAACAATAGTTCTCCCTTGCACCACCCTGCCACCCTGATGTTTCTAGATGCAACCATATGGAAGCTACAACTCCCTCTGTTCAAGCACCCACTTGAAACTATGAGGACACCAATCCTCCCTAGCACCTCCCAACCACCCTGAAATATAAAAACTTTGTTACTGAAACTTATTACAGTGATAAAGTGTTTGTCTATAGCTTACCAGTCTCATCACTATATTGTTGCACTGATATGCTCTACCTGCATTAGTGTCTTCTTGCTCACTTTCTTCTTTGAGATTTATGTTCTTCTTCTCTGTATCTTCATGCACACCTTGGCCTCCTCTTTCTTTCTCATATATTCATTTCTATTTTATGCACTACACCTCTGCCCACTCCTTCAACTATTGCACACAGTCTTCTTTTACCTGCATGAATCACTCTCAACAACAACCTCCTCTTATCTATTCTTCATATATTTATAATCCCAATTCCTCTGCCAGATCATACAACTAACTCTTCATCCCCACTGGTGATTACACTGAGTCTGTTCTTCATTCATGGTCATTATGCTGAGACTCTTTGGATTCTCTGGCAGCTACAGTTTTCGACGCTTTTCCATATTTCAATCATCTCTATGATGAGTCTTCATACCATTGACAGATACCTCGATACTCTTCATCTTCTTTGGCAGTTATGTTTCTTCTGAGATCATCATCAGTGCCCATTATGATGAGATTCCTTAGCCTATTTGGCAGTCCTGTTGTTTGTGAGATCATCATCGGTTCCCATTATGCTAAGATTCCTTAGCCCCTCTGGCAGTCGAGACTCTTTGTATTCTCTGTCGATCACCCTGAAGCCTCTTCAAATTCTCTGTGCAGAAACAATTAGTGGTTTCTGGCAGTTCCCCAGAGATCCTCTATGCACTCATGCTCTTGGCGCCTTTTTCCCTTTCTGCAAAAAACTGCACATTGGGCGCTAGCTCTTCTAGGTAAGCCCCTTCCTTTCATGTGACCATCGATGGTGACCAAGCTTCTAACCAATAGTAATTTAACAATTTCACATTTCAAATGATAAACTGTGAGTCACCTAAGTTGTCTTGATTCACGAAACTTTGAAATGGAGCCTAGCACCGCTAGCTCCTTCCCTTCTCTTCTGTTGATGTAACCACTGACTATGACCACAGGCTTATGCTAATAGGTGCTTCATGATTTCACACTTTGGGACATTGCAAACTTTGTGAATTCACTCATCTATCTTCTCCAAATTCTCGATCGTCGAATCGATGAATTTCTCGAGACCAGATTGACAGTCCTTGATTCCCTTGCAATCAACGACTCAGATCAACTTTGTGACTTCGCATTTCATGACTTTGGACAACCGCTTCCTCTATGCTCCAGATTCCTGAACTCTCGATATCCACGAGTGCCAAATCGATAGCTCACACTCCTCAGTGATCCAACGGTCCAGATCTCACTTTCATGAATTTTGACTTTGTTCTTCGTCATGCCAGATCAACGGTCCATAATGCTTCCTCGATCAACAACTATGATCACTTTTTGCATTTCAGGATTTTTCATTTTGTGATGTCAAAGGTTAGAGAATGTCCCTTCTTCCAAATCTCAATTCTCCAAAGCCTACTCCATATCAATGACCCACAGCCCTCTGTGGTTCAACAGTCGAGATATCATTGGGATTTCACATTTCATGATATCTGCAAGCTGCTTGACATAGTTCTCCCGATTCACAATTCTGCGAAACTGCTCATCTGCTTCCACATGTCCTCTAGATCAGACAGCTCAATTCATTTCGCGACTTCACATATCATGATTTCAAGGGGTTAGAGAACCTCCTTCCTTTGACCTTTTAGTTAGTGAAATGATGATCTTTCGCCACATGTCCTCTGGACGATGGACGGTTTCGATGACTTTGGAACTTGTCTCCTGCACCTTCCTTAGGATCCAACAACTATTGGTCTACACACTCAGATCAACGATTGAGATCTGATATCCTCATCTACACTTCCTCTGGTCACTTAAATATTATCTAATGACCCACAACACTCCTAGATCCACAATCGACAACCCATGTCGCTCCTCCTCCTGAGCTTCATTCCTCCTGACTTGGAATAATTTCTAAGTGACAAAGGCCTCGACCTTTGATCCTTCTGCGAGTCCTGATGATTTGGACCTCATCTTCTCTTTTGTAAAGTGCAAAGCGCTATCTCTTCTGAGCTTTCTCTTCTATGTCTTCACTATTGTTCTTGCCATCCACACTCTGCATGTAACCATGTCAACATCGCTACTGTTCTTGTGCTATCAACACATACTTTGATATTTCCATCAATGACAAGCACACTCAACCTGTGAAGATGCCAACAATCTCCCCCTTTGGCATTGATGACAACCCTAAATGGATGCACTGTTCTACTTAGATCCCAATTGTAGCATCCATAACACCTTTTCTCCCCCTTTGACATCAATGTCAAAGAAAACATGCTCCCTCTGATCTGTTGTAGAATTCTTTGGAGGTATCAGATATTTGACCAACACAAACTCCCCCTGATAGGATGGACCCTCTTAGGTTGACAGTGAGGCCACGTCCAACTTCTGGCGTAGATACTCAAACTGAGCTTGTGTAAGCGGTTTAGTGAAGATATCATCAATTTGATCTTTGGATGGAATATAATGCAAAGAAACCATAGAGTTGATTACCTATTCCCTCAAGAAGTGATACTTGATGGGGATATGCTTGGTCTTGGAGTGGAAGATAGGATTCTTTGACACACTAATTGCACTGGTATTATCACAATTGATTTGAATCGATGCAGTATAATTTATCCCCAAGTCTTCAAGTGTGTGAATCATCCACAATACTTGAGTACAATAGGTGGCAACTGCAATGTATTCAGATTTTGTAGTTGACAAGGAAATGGAACCTTGCTTCTTACTCAACCACGCCACTAGAGAATCTCCTAAGGAGAATGCACCTCCACTCATGCTTTTCCTTTCATCCACGCAGTTAGCCCAGTCAACATATCAATAGACTAATAGTTGAAAATTTTGATTCCTAGGATACCATAGGACATAGTCCATTGTTCCTTTCAAGTATCTGACTATTGTTTTGACAGCTAGCAAACGAATTTGTTTAGGTGTGGCCTGATGCCATCCTACTATTCCAATAGAATGCATTATGTCTTGATGAGATGTTGTGATGTACAATAAGTTGCCTGTTAGCACTCTGTAATTGGCCTAAGGCCATGGAGGCAGTCACAAAGGTAACATCAAAACCTCTTCGATTCTAGGATCTAGCCTTCCTAAACTCAGAGAGGGATCTCTCTGTTTGATATAGATTTGTTTGAATAGATATTAGGCTAGCTATGATGGATTTGGGTTTGGTTTTTAAATGTTTTCATCAGAACAAGAGAGAAGACGCCATTGGGCAATGGAGTCAAAGATAACATCAAATAAGACAGATTCAACAAGACATTAATGCAGGGCAAGTTAGGCAAATCACTAGATCTTCATAGACTTGAGGTATGGCAGAGGGGAAAAAGGTTTAAAGAAGTAAAATTAAATACAGAGAAATACATAATTCTGCATTCAACTTTCAATAGAAAACATAGAAACTATTCTAAGCCAAGTGATATAGTGTATATCTCAACAAATTCTTCCCTATTACTTCTTAGCATAATTAAGACTACACAATACAACATGGTGTTATGGAGGGAGACAAAATTATAGAGAAAAACTTCACCGTGGAATTTGACACAAGAATCCTATCATATGGCATTGTGTTGTTGTAATATATTTGATAACATCCCTATATATAATTAACATCCAAATGTACATTCAAGTCTAGGAGGGACTAACAAGATTTTCCATCCAACAGGGTCCAACCCTTGCTCTATTAAAAACATGGATATAAATAAAAAATACAATCCTTAGGCTCATGACATCAAATTCGATCCTCCTAGCCGAAAATAGCAAGTAAATTACAAAAAGATTTGAACTGAAAACTGATCCAAATCTGCTGAAAAAAGGGGTCAACTCAGACCTCTATTTCTCCTCAACAGTGACACTAGTTGAAAAACTATAAGAGGTTATTGTAGATGAGTTTTTCTAGAGAAAAAACTCCTTCGGCTTCTCCAATTTCGTCTCCAGCTCGCCGAAACAGCTCCCGCAAAATTAGGACTGAATCAAAAAAACTGAAACTATGAAAAATGAAGTTGAAAGATAGTTTTGATTATCCAAAATGGTGACACATGTGCACAATATGAAAGATCTTTTTGTTCTTCATCCCGTTCTGAAAAAAAAACCTCTCTCGGTTTTTTAAAATTTGTCTCCATTTTCTTGGAATCCGCTTTGGAAGTCAATGTGTTGAACAGGAAAAAAATGGGCAGTTTTGAGAAATTAGGGGAGGGTGGTTTTGGAGAGGTAAGCAATATATTGGACCCCCCTTGAGGTGGTAAGTGGTATTGGGAGGGGGGGTCTGATTTCACTAGGAGGTGACAAGTGTCCCTCCCAATACAACTTATCGGACCCCCCTTGGTGTTGATGGGACGTGAGGAGGGGGGTCTGACATGTATGGGGGAAGGTAGGTGGGAATAAATTTTGGTTTTAATAAAAAAATTATTTTATAGTTTATGTTTTGTTTTATTTATTTGTTTACGTGTTTGTTTTAATATTTGTTTTATTATGTTAAAGAAACCACAAGATTTGTGGGTGTGAATATGGAGGAAGAAATAAACCTCCACTTTCCCTGAAACATAGCTCATCAGGTGGAATGGTCAAAGCCTAGGGTCGCTAATCTGGAATGTAGCTAGGAACAACTATGGACTCATCACCGACCATGCTTTCTGGGAACTTCAAAGTGTCTCCTCGGCTTACTTTTGGAGCGATTTGTGGCAGCAACTCCCACCCCTGAACACAGATCCGACTCTGAACAACCTCATCCCTCTTACAACAACTCCTGGACTTCACAAAGTGATAGACTAATGGAAGCCTTTTGACCCAAGGGAAATTTGGCACACATGGAAAACCTCTCATGAGAACTTGCACATTCCCCCATAGATCAACCTACGTCCCTTGTAGGAACATCTAGCCTTCAACATTCCAGAAGCTTACTACATAACAGCGGGCCAAAAAAACTTACCTCGAGAGGAGGTTTGGGGGAAAATTTGGGATATGAAAACTTGGCCGAAAATCAACACCTTGCTTTGGTTAGTGGCGCACAAAATCATCCTTACCTGGGATAATATTTAGAAAAGGGGATTCATTGGCCCTTCCTGGTGTCATCTATGTGGTGCAAGATACCAGATATAATAAATATGCAGAACATAAATAAAATGCTAGAAATGGAAGAATAACAGTAATATAACCAACATAATCTCCACAATAACACATAAATAATATGAGAACAACA
>JZKD02S2044480.1:91258-103305 GCA_000966675.3 Picea glauca | reverse complement strand
TTTATGTTTTGTTTTATTTATTCGTTTACGTGTTTGTTTTAATATTTGTTGTATTATATTTATTTTAATTTTGTTTTGTGTTTTTTTGTATTATTTGTATTTATTATATGTTTTATAATTTTATTTAATATTTGTTTTGTTATTTATTAAGTTTTATGTTTTATTTTATATATGGTTTTATTATTATTTTTTAATTAATTTAAATTAATCAATCACTAACCTAATTACTAACTTAAACAACTAACTATTAATTAATTAATTAAAAATTAATTTATTATTAATAAGTCTAATCTAATTTTATTAATCTAACATTTTTTAGTTTATCCTAAGTTTGTTTATTCTTGCGGGATGAGTGATGGGTGAGATGTGGCCAAGGGATAAAAGGACAAGGCACAGAGGTGGATGAAACATGCAGCACGTGACGAAGGATCGAGCCAGGGTGATGGAGGGGAAAAAGGAAACAACCGAGAGACCAACAAGCCATGAACTTCATCATGAGACCCACAAATGATATCTGAATCATCACACCTCCTATAATTATAGGACCCTAACACCGCCTATCATACACCTATATGAACTCTGATCAACATCAGGTAATTCATCATCCTTGATTAACTTACATCCATTGACCATAGGTGTGCTCATAGGCTTAGAATCTTCCATTTGAAACCTTTTCAACATTTCTCTTAGATATTTTTTCTGAGAAAGAAATATTCCTTCAGACTTCTGAGTAATTTGTAGGCCAAGAAAAAATGACAGTTCCCCTATCATAGACATTTCAAATTTAGACTGCATGGCAGAAGTAAACCATTGTACCAATGAAGCATTATTACTACCGAAGATGATGCCATCTACATAGACCAACACAATGAGCAACTCATTACCCTCTATTTTGATATATAGATTGTTGTCAATTGTTCCTCTCTTGAATCCTTTGTCTTGTAGATACGTATCCATTCTATTATACCAGGCATGAGGAGCTTTTTTCAACCCATATAAGGCTTTCTTCAACTTGCAGACAAAGTCAGGGTTATCTGATAGTTGGAAACCTTCTGGTTGTTCCATATAAAAAATTTCTTTTAGATCCCCATTTAGAAAAGCTGACTTGACATCCATTTGATAAACTTTAAATTTCTTATGACAAGCATAGGCAAGAAACATTCTAATAGATTATAATCTTGCTATAGGCGCAGATGTTTCATCATAGTCCAATCCTTGTATTTGAGCATATCCTTTGCAGACCAATCTAGATTTATTTCTTACAATATTTTCTTGCTCATTCATCTTATTTTTGTAGACCCATTTTGATCCTATTACATTTTTATCTTCTAGCCTAGGAACAAGTTCCCAAGTGTCATTCTTTTCAATCTGGTCTAGTTCCTCATTCATTGATTTTAACCAATTTACATATTTATTGGCCTCATTGAAGTTGTTGGGTTCCACCATGGATATGAAGGGGTGTGATTGCTCAGTGTTTTTGATTATCCTTCTCCTGATTTGTACACCTTTTTCTTTTTCACCAATTATCGGACTTGTAGGATGATTCTTTTGAGTAATTCTGGAGGAAGAATTTGATGTTTTCTGCTGATTTGAGTTTGCCTGAGTATTTGCATCTTCATCTGATTCAGACTCTTCTTGTTCTGATTCTTGGACCTGTTCAACTTCAACTTCATCTATATCCTCTGTTTTTGATTCAGTATTGTTCACCTCTCTTAATGGAATTCCTTCATCAACTTTTATGTTAATATAGTCAACCAATTTATGCATCCTCTTATTATAGCATTTGTATCCTTTACTATTTGTAGCATGCCCTAAGAAGATTCCTTCATCAACCCTGTCATCATACTTGCCAAGGTTCTCACTATTATTATTTATGTAGAATTTAGTCCCAAAGACTTTGAAGTGTTTGATTGAAGCAGGTCTTCCATACCATAGTTCATAAGGTGTCTTGTCACTGTGCGGTCTGAGGTGGGATTTGTTAAGAACATGGACTGTTGTGTGTATTGATTCTACCCAGTAGGTTTGAACAATGTTCTTCTCATTCATCATTGACTTGGCCATTTGCTGCACGGTTTTGTTTTTCCTCTCAACTACTCCATTTTGCTATGGAGTTCCTGGAATTGTGTATTCTCTCTTGATCCCATTTTTATCACAGAATTCCTATATCACTTGACATAAATTCTCCTCCTCTGTCTGATCTTACTTCCTTTAACCTCTTACCTATTTGATTCTCAATTAAAGACTTAAATATTTTAAATTTCTCAAATGATTCAACTTTTTCTTTGAGAAAGGCAACCCAAGTAAGTCTAGAGTAATCATCAATGATCAGCATAAAGTAGTTTTCCTTACTTGTGCCTTCCTATCTTGATGGTCCACATAAATCCATATGAATTAATTGCAGTGGTTTCTCTGTTGAAGTAGAGCTCTTGGATTTAAACTGAGTCTTGGTTAGCTTTCCTACTTGGCAGGGTTTACACACAAAGTTTTGTGGCTTTGATATTCTTGGAAGATATTTTACTGCCTCAAGATTTTTGAGCTTGATTAACTGGTCAAAGTTTAGATGTCCAAGTCTCATATGCCATAACTAGCTTCCATCATGTTTTCTTAGATTACACTCTTCTCTATCTTCTTTCAGAACATATACATTATTATCTATCCTTATGCCTTTAGCCACCACTTGTCATGAGTTTACAGAATTTATCTTGCAATCCTTGGAAGTGAACACCACTTCACATCCTTTGTCACACATTTGACTTACACTGAACAAATTATGTTTCAGCCCATCCACAATAAGAACATCCTAGGATTTCCCTTTACCATTACTCAAACTCACCATCCTTTTCCCATGATTTTACTAGGAGCATCATTTCCAAAGGTTACATTTCATGATTTGGTTTCACTTAGAGACATAAACTTAATTTTGTCTCTTGTCATATGTTTGGAGCATCCACTGTCAATATACCAGGGGTTATTTTGTCTTTGAGATGACAACACTAATCCACACTTGTCATTTTCTTTCTTCTTCCAATCCTTGACATTTTTAGCAGAGGGAGTCAGATCTGATTCATAGTTCCGTAAGCAACAATCTACACCTTTATGTCCATAATTATGGAAGGTGTAACATTTTGGTTCATTGAATAAGGGATCATAACGGTTGTTATGCTTAACTTGTGTCCTTTTCCCAACCATCACATGGTTTGCAGTCTATGATTTTTTGTTACTTGCCTGTCTCATTCTTTGTTGCGGAAAATATCTATTCCTCGAGTGTTTTGATTGCTCATATATAAATCTTAAAGAACAATTTACAACTTTGTGACCAAATTTAGAACAGAAAAAACAATATCCATAGAAAAATCCTTTGTACTTGGTAAATGGATGTCTTCTTTGAGCAGGTCGATTTCTTTGTTCTACAGATTCAGTTCTAGAACTTTTTCTTTCACTCTTCCTTGGCGACTAATTATCTTCCTCTGTTTCTCCATATTTATTGTTGTCAATGAATGTAGACTTGAAAAACTTGATGGATTCTTTCTTGCTTGGCTAACTTTAACTTGATCCTTCTTCAAAACCCAAACCAATTTTCAAATTTGGATTCCTTTGCTGATTCAGAATGGTGGTTAATTATTTTGAGGCTTTAATGCTTGGAAGATTTTGGAGATACGATGTTTTGAACTTCTCCATCTCTTTTCTGGTTTTTACTACCTCTTCTTCCAAAGCTTCACATCTTGCCTTCTTCTCTGATAACTGTTGTTTCAGAATGTCCTCTATTTTCTTTGCCTCTTCTAACTCCACCTTTAGCAGGGAAAAGTATTCATCAGGTTTTTTAGCATTCTTTTCAAAGTGTATTAACAATTGTTTTTGTTTTCTTTTCTCGAGTCTGAGTCTGTAAATCTCTTCTAAGGCACTGATTAGTTCACCTTCCATATCAACCACAACTTCTTCATCATTAACATCACTTCCCATGTTTTGATTAACATAATCCTCTTTGGCCATAGGAACAAAGTCATTAACCTTATCTTCACCATCAGAATCACTATCTGTGTCTCCTAAAGAATCATCATTGTTTACACATAAACTTTTCTTTTTATCAAATCTCTTGGATTTATACTTCTTTTCACCTTCAGAGTTCTGTCCCTTCTTCTTGTGTGGACACTTAGATGCAAAGTGACCTATCCTTCCATAGTTAAAACATTTGAAGGGAAGCTTACCTTGATACTTGCCTGATCCTTTATTTAGTCTTCTCACAAATTTTTCTTCAATTTCATCTGGCTTGGAATCGTCATTCTTATCTGCTTTAAATGATGCTTCTCTAGAGGTGGGTTTATCTTTAAATATTCTCATTTCATATGTAGTCAATGTTCCTAGAAGTTGATCAAAATCCAAGGCTTTTAGATCATTAAGTTCTTATATAGCAGAGACCTTCAGGTCGAACCTATCTGGCAGAGATCTCAAAATCTTCTCAACTAAGGAAGGTTCCTCAATTTTTTCATCAAGTGATTTCATTGGATTTACTAGTTATTCAACTCTCAGAAAATACTTTCCAACAGTTTCATACTCTTTCATCTTTAACTGCTCAAACTGTAATCTAGGTTTAAAGCTTGGCGTCCTTTACCTTCTCATTACCTTCATAACTACTAATGATTATGTCCCACATTTCTTTGGCAATTTCTAATTTCATAGCGTTTACAAATTCTGCTTTTGCAAGCCCACTCAGAATAACATTCATAGCCTTAGCGTTGAAGCTGAATTCTAGCTTGTCATCCTTATTAGCTAGAACAACTAGCTTTACATAACCAGTCTCTACCACATCCCAAACATCTGCACCTAGGTCCATTATGTAGGTTTTCATACTAACTTTCCAGAAGGCAAAGTTTGTTCCATTGAACAGAGGGGCCTTATTGGTTGAAGTTCCTTCATGTATTTACATGTTTAAGCTTCCTGATCTACCTTTAGATAAAAGGAACCTGCTTTGATACCATTTGTTGAACAACTGAGAGGGGGGGGGGGTGAATCGGTTGTTACCGTGCTTAAAATATTATGCCCATTTTAAACTCTTCACACAACACTCAATGACGATCAAAATGATGCATAGAAGTAAGAAATAGAATATTAAACATCAATCACACACATGAAATATACAGAGACAGATATTTCCTGAGGAAACCCATAAAGGGAAAAACCTCTTCTTCTTGATATCATAAGTAATATTTATTTTCTTTACATCATCATACTTGTGAGCTCCAACTCCTCTTGAGGCTTCAACCTCTATTTTTCAAGCTGCAACTTGTTGAGAGCACCAACTCTCTGGTTTCTCTAGCACCCACTAGAAGGAAGCACCAACTCCCTAAGTGTTCCAGAACCAACTGGATGGAAGCACCAACTTCCATTCACACAAGCACCGACCTGTATAATAGAGAATAATAGTTCTCCCTTGCACCACCCTTCCACCCTAATTTGTCTAGATGCAACTAGATGGAAGCTACAACTCCCTGTGTTCCAGCACCCACTTGAAAATATGAGGACACCAATCCTCCCTAGCACCTCCCAACCACCTTGAAATATAAAAACTTCATTACTGAAACTTATTAGAGTGATACAATGTTTATCTATAGCTTACTAGTCTAATCACTGTACTGCTACACTGATATGCTCTGCCTGCATCAGTGTCTTCCTGCTCACATTCTTCTTTGAGATTTATATTCTTATGCTCTATCTCTGCACGTGCACCTCGACCTCCTATTTCTTTCTCAGATATGCATTTCTATTCTATGTGCTACGCCTCTTCTTACTCCTTCAGTTGTTGCACATAATCTGCTTTTACCCGCATGAATCACTCTCAACAAAAACAACCTTCTCTTCTCTGTTCTGAATATATTTATAATCCCAAGTCCTCTGCCACATCATACAACTAACTCTTTTTCCCCATTGGCGATCAAACCGAATCTGTTCTTTATTCATGGCCATTATGCCAAGACTCTTTGTCTTCTCTGGAAGCTACAGTCTTTGACACTTTTCCATCTATCAATCATCTCTATGATGAGTATTCATACCATTGACAGATACCTCGAGACTCTTCATCTTCTCTGGTAGTTCTATTGCTTGTCAGATCATCATCAGTGCCCATTATGTTGCGATTCCTTAGCCTCTCTGGAATTCAATACTCTTTGTCTTCTCTGACGATCACCCTGAAGCCTCTTCAAATTCTCTGTGCAGAAACAATCAGTGGTTTCTGGCAGTTCCCCAGAGATCCTCTGCATGCTCACGCTCTTGGCCCCTTTTTCCCTTTCTGCAAAAAACTGCACAGTGGGCGCTAGCTCTTCTAGTTAAGCCCCTTCCTTTCACGCGACCACCTACAATGACCAAGTGCCTAACCAAAAGTCATTTGATGATTTCACATTTTGGATGATCAATTGTGAGTCACCTAGGTTTTCCCGATTTGCGAAAATCCAAAATGGAGCCTAGCACCGCTAGCTCCTTCCCTTCTCTTCCACGGATGTGACCATAGGATTGCACTAATAGGAACTTCATGATTTCACACTTTGGTACATTACGAACTTTGTGAATTCACTCGCCTATATTCTCCAAATTCCTAATCCCCAAATCGACGAATTTATCGAGACCAGATCAACGATCCTCGATTCCCTTGCAATCAACGAATCAGATCAACTTTGTGACTTCACATTTCACGACTTTGGAAAGAATCTTCCTCTGTGCTCCAGATTCTTGAACTCACGATATCCACAGGTTCCAAATCGACAGCTCACACTCCTAAGTGATCCAACAGTCCAGATCTCAGTTTCACGAATTCTGACTTCATTCTTCATCGTGCCAGATCAACAGTCCCAAATACTTCCTTGATCAATAGTTGTGATCACTTTCTTCATTTCAGGATTTCACATTTCGCGATGTAAAAGGTTAGAGCACCTCCCTTCTTCTAAGTCTCGATTCTCCAAATCTTGCTCCAGATCAACGTGTTGGACAACTGAGAGGGGGGGGTGAATCAGTTGTTACCATGCTTAAACAATTATGCTTATTTTAAACTCTTTACAATGTACTCAATGATAATCACAATAATGTAGGGAAATAAGTAATAGCACATTCAACATCAGTCACACATATGAGATACATAGAGACAAATATTTCCTGAGGAAACCCATAGAGGGTAAAAACCTCTTCTTCTTTATATGATAAGTAATCTTTACACTCTTTACATTATCATACATATGAGCACCGACTCATAATGAGGCTGCAACCTCTGTTTTGCAAGCTACTACTTGCTGAGAGCACCAACGCTTTGGTTTCTCTAGCACCAACTAGAAGGAAGCACCAACTCCCTAGTTTCTCTAGCACCAACTCCCCAGTGTTCAAGCACCAACTGGATGGAAGCACCAACTTCCAATCATACAAGCACCAACCTGTAAAACAGAGAACAATAGTTCTCCCTTGCACCACCTTGCCACCCTGGTTTCTCTGGCTGCAACCAGATGGAAGCTACAACTCCCACTCCCTTTGTTCAAGCACCCACTTGAACCTATGAGGAAAACAATCCTCCCTAGCACCTCCATTCCACCCTAAAATATAAATCTTGGCTATTATGACTTATTACAGTGATATAAAGTTATTCAATGGCTTACCGGTCTCATCACTATTCTACTACACTGCGTTTCTCTGTCTCCATCAATGTCTTCTGCACACTCATTATGCTTTCTATTCTTTTTCCTTTTATGCTCTATGTGCCATGTATCTTCAATGCACCATTCCCCTTCTGCACATTTTTGGTGCTAATCTCTCCTCCTTCTTCATAGCTCAATCCCTCATAACAGCAACAACTCTCATCTCTTCTTTGTTCTGCATACTTATTGTCTCTGTCCTCCTTGTACATGCTATCTCGCCATGCTTTTGCATGCTACCTCCATCTCAAGTGCTCTGCCTGATCATCATTGCAACTCTTCAGCTTCTATGGTAGTTGATACTCTTCGTCTTCTCTATCATAGATGAACTCATCCTCTAGCAGAAACCATCATTTGTTTCTAGAAGTTACACTATGAAGTGCAACAGTAGCCCTCCGATCTTATTCAAATTTATCTGCACCATTGAATTGACTTCATTGAATCTTATGTTCATTACGTCATTTCAACATTTTGGCATTCGAAAATTTGGCATTCGTGTGATCAAGTGTCTCGACACTCTAGGTCACGAACCCCTAAATGGAGCTTGGTTACACTAGCTCCCTCATCTATCTTTCGTCAATGTGACCAATGGTTATGACCATAGCCTGCACCAAAAGGTGTTTTCTCATTTCGACGATTTCTGTTACGAGGCATCTCGACTCTCCAAGTCATGGTCCCCAAAACTCCGAAATGGAGCTTTTCACTTCAATCTTTTTCCCTACAGCTCTTTGACGGTGTGACCACCATCGGTGACTGAGTGCTTATCCTCAATGTTCTTTCATGATTTCCCTTTTCGGCACTTCGACGTTTCTGTGGTGATGTGTACTTGATGATCTGTGTCTCGGTATCTAAAGCTCTGAAATGGAGCTTGGTTTCACTAGCTCCGATCATTTTTGCAATTCACATTTTGGCCTTTCACGATTCTTACGATGAAGAGTCCCTTCACTTGACCCTTCCAACTCCTAGTATCCAAAGCTCTGAAATGGAGTCAGATCAATGGTCCACACCCTCGGTGATTCGATGGTTATTCTCTGCCCTGGGACTTCATCCTTCGGGACTTTGGGGGAGTGATAGTGATAAAAATATTGAAGCAAAAACTCTCAGAGTGAGTTCAGTATTACGTCACTTGATGGCATGTCGTGACCCGAGTGGCTTCCATGTGTCACTCATAAATGTGAATACCAGTGGCCTGAAATGCCAAATCAACTTGACACTTGTCGTTGTCTGATCATGCAACGTGTCATGGTCTTCGACCTGTCCTTTCTGACATGGTCTGCCACATTCACTTCCTGGAACTGTCGGCCCAGATCACTTCTCGATTTCGCATATCACGATTTTGGGTTTCCCATCTTCGGGACTCCTGTAGTAAGAGTTCTTGACATCCCCAACTCCCAGTATCTGAAATCATCCTCCTTCTTCCAGGATTTCGATGTTTCACATTTCGTGATTCCGAGACTCCTGATGATGAAGAGTCTTGACTCTTCCAACTCCTGGTACCCAAAACTCTGAAATGGATTTATTTCCCAGTTTGTAAAACTCTTCGTTTATGTGCCTCTTTCAGTTTTTCGGGATTCTGGATTTCTCAACTCTGGGACTCCTGTGTTGAAGAGTCTCAATTATTGACTTCTCAATTTCCCGATATCCGAAACTCCAAAATGAAGTTTACGCCCGGTATATGAAATTCTTTGTTGATGTGCCTCTTTTAGGATTTTAGGATTTTGGATTTCACAACTTCGGGACTCCTGTGAGGGGTCTTTGACACTTACATCTCCCGGTATCCGAAATCTTGGTAGCCGAAACTCCAAAATGGAGTTTGACCAACACTTTGATCTTGCCATTCGATCATCGTTGCACTGTTGGTCTTCCTTGCCTGCTTGTTTTCCATCAAATGAACAAGCACACTTTCGCATTGCATTCGACTCTGCGTTAATTCCTCCTAATCTTACTTTGTTCATGTTTTTCCATCGATGCATACTTTGATCTTTCCATCAATGACAATCATACCTACCTGTAAACATGCCAACAATATCCCCCTTTTGCATTGATGGAAACCTTGAATGACTGCACTAATCTGTTTGGACCTCCAACTGTAACATCAAGCCCAGACCACTTCTTTTCTCCCCCTTTGACATCAATGTCAAAGAAAAAACATGCTCCCCCTGAGTTGTTGCAGTATTTTTATGAGGTATCAGATATTCAATCAATACAAAACTCCCCCTAATAGGATGGATTTTCTTAGGTGTGAGATGAGATGACACCCAGCTTCTGTCGGAGATATTCAAATGGTGTCTTGGCTAGGGGTTTAGTAAAGATGTCTACAATTTTTTCTGTGGTTGAAATGTGATGGACCTGAACAACCTGATTGGTGACCTGCTCTCTCAAAAAATGGTATTTTATGGGAATATGCTTGGTCTTGGAGCAGAGTACAGGATTCTTAGACACACTAATGGCACTAGTGTTATCACAATGAATTGGGATCGGTGCTGCGTATTTTACCTCCAAGTCTACAAGTGTTTGAATCATCCATAATACCTGAGTGCAACAGGTAGCAAAAACAATGTACTCTGCCTCTGTAGTCAATAAGGAAATGGAACCTTGATTTTTACCAAGCCATGCTACTAATGAGTCACCCAGGAAGAATGCTCCTCCACTGGTTCTTTTTCTCTCATCAACACAGTTTTCCCAATATGCATCTGAATAGGTAGTTAACTGAAAATTCTTATTTCTGGGATACCACAAACCATAAGTCATTGCTTCTTTCAAATACCTGAATATTCTTTTGACAGCTTGCAAATGACTCTGTTTAGTTCCAGACTGATATCTTCCTACCATTCCAATAGTATGCATTATGTCTGGGCGAGATGTTGTGATGTACAACAGGTTGTCTATCATTGACCTATATGAAATTTGATCAACATTAGGTGAGTCATCATCCTTTCTTAATTTGCATCTAGTTACCATAGGTGTGCCCACAGGTTTAGAATCTTCCATTTGAAACCTTTTCAACATTTCTCTTAGATATTTTTCTTGAGAAATCAACATCCCTTCAGACATCTGAGTAATTTGCAGACCAAGAAAAAATGACAGTTCACCTATCATAGACATTTCAAACTCAGACTCCATGGCAGAGGCAAACCATTTTACCAATGAATCCTTATTACATCCGAAGATGATGCCATCTACATAGACCAACACAATGAGCAAATCATCACCCTATGTTTTGATATATAGGTTGTTGTCAACTGTTCCTCTCTTGAACCCTTTGTCTTTGAGACATGTATCCAGTTTGTGATACCAGGCACAAGGATCTTGTTTTAATCCATATAAAGCTTTCTTCAACATGCATACTAAGTCAGGGTTATCAGACAATTTGAAACCCTCTGGTTGTTCCATATAGACTTCTTCATTTAAATCTCCATTTAGAAAATATGACTTGACATCCATTTGATAAACTTTAAACCTTTTATGACAATCAGAGGCAAGAAATATTCTGATAGCTTCCAACCTTGCTACAGGCACAAATGTTTCATCAAAATATAGTCCTTCTATTTGAGCATAGCCTTTACAGACCAATCTTGCTTTGTTCTTGACAACTTGTCTCTGTTCATTCAACTTGTTCTTAAAGATCCATTTGGAACCAATGATATTTTTACCTTCCGGTCTCTGAACCATCTCCCACGTATTTTTTTTCTTAATCTGATCAAGTTTGTCATTCATTGCTTTAACCCAATGTTCATCTTTTCTAGCTTCATTAAAATTCTTGGGTTCTAGCATGGATATGAAAGCTATATGTGATTGTTCGGTGTTTTTGATTAGCTTTCTCCTAGTTTGTACACCTTTGTCTTTTTCACCAATTATCTGACTTGCAGGATGATTCTTTTGAGTGATTACGGAGGAGGAATTTGATGTTGTCTACCGATTTGAGTTTGTTTGAGTATCAATGTCTTCATTTGATTCAGAGTCTTCATTCTTTGATTCTTGGACCTGTTCATCTTTGACTCTAGCTATGTCTTCTGGAGAAGACTCATTTCTATACACCTCTCTTGTTGGGATTCCTTCATTGACTTTCACATCAATACAATCAACCATTTTATGAAGCCTCTTATTATAGCATCTGTATCCTTTACTGTTTGTAGCATACCCCAAGAAGATACCTTCATCAACCTTGTCATCATATTTGCCAAGGTTCTCATCATTATTCTTTACGTAGCATTTACTCCCAAAGACTTTAAAGTGTTTAATTGAAGTAGGTCTCCCAAACCACTATTCATAAGGTGTCTTGTCACTTTGTGGTCTAAGGTGGGCTTTGTTAAGAACATGGACTGATGTGTGTATTGCTTCTACCCAGTAGGTTTGACCAATGTTCTTCTCATTCATCAT
>JZKD02S2044480.1:16840-48624 GCA_000966675.3 Picea glauca | reverse complement strand
ATACTGATGGATGTACCCTTTTGAAAGGTTAGTCAAATTTTACTATGTCTACTTAGGTCCACATGAATTTGAACATATTATGTTCA
The DNA here is from genome assembly GCA_000966675.3 of Picea glauca. Taxonomy (NCBI): domain Eukaryota; kingdom Viridiplantae; phylum Streptophyta; class Pinopsida; order Pinales; family Pinaceae; genus Picea; species Picea glauca. The sequence continues at coordinate 48,538 of JZKD02S2044480.1, read as the reverse complement.
TGATCTAGTACATCACTAACAAATGATTATTCATACTTTGAATTTCAATGTAAGTTTTGTGTGTATTTTCTTTAGGAACGTGAATGTTTTCAAAACTTATGTCAAGAATTGGAGAAAGCATAAAGGGTGCATAGCTGAAAACTACATCATGAAGGAATCCATAAACTTTTGTGTTGGATATGTGGAATGTATGGAATATATTGGAAGCATGCCTAGTAGAAATGAGGTTTGGGATGATGAAGAGGGAGAGGTTTTTCATTATGGGATGGTCTTATCCAATGAAACTTCTATTGAATTGGAAGATACCAGTTTGTTATAATCCCATAGGTGGGTCTTGTACAACAAAAATTAACTTCAACCTTAGATAGAGTAAGTAATAAACATGAACTTATAAAACCTATTTTTAATAGATTATATCAAAATATCTTGAATAAAATGTCCATTGACATGAATGGAAATTAGGATGCAATTGAGTGAAATCTCCAATACAAGCATCCAAGCCCAAAAGGATGAAGCTTTGTTACAAAAGATTGATAGATAACAATTTAGTGATGTGTATCATTGAAAAAGACTATTATGATAAAGTTTTAAATTGCATGTTTTTCTAATGACATTTAATAATTTACGGGTGGAAGGAAAATAAAATATTTTCAATAATCTTAAATGGTTGGCACATAGCCCAAGGAAATATTCAACCAAATACAAGGGATACTTAATAAATGGGTGTAAATTTCATATTAAAATCATAAAGAATGTTAGAACCACCAAAAATAGTGGCATGTGCATAGATGGACAAAATTTAATAAGTTCAGGTGCAAAAAACAATAATCCTATACATTAGATTATAACATATTCTGGAGTGATCCAAGAAATAATCATATTGGACTACTATTGTATGGAGTATCCATTCTTCAAATGTGATTGGGAATATGTATACAAGAAGAATGGAATGAAAAATAATGAAATTAGTTTCACAATGGTGAATCTAAATGGATGCTTAAGAAATCATTATAGAGTGCAAGATGATTCAATAAATATGATGAAGTTGTAGTTGATGGTGACATGGAAGAAGTATACAAGAAGAATGTAATGAAAAATAATGAAATTAGTTTCACAATGGTGAATCTAAATGGATTCTTAAGAAATCATTATAGAGTGTGTTTTTCTTGAGTTTATACTTTAAGGCTCTAAAGTATACCGTCAAGGCATCCGAAAAGATAAAGAGAATTGAGGGGTAAGAATCAATAGTGAAGGGTAAATCAGAGTTGGTTTCTCAACTATATCTATCTAGCTTCCCATTGTTCTTGGATGCTAATATCTCTCTCAATAAATTCCCATGAGCGTTCTAATTCAACATGGGTAGTTGTTGTTTGCAAGACAGTGTTAAATAAGTTCAAAGCAATGCTAGTTTGATCTTGAAGGACAAGTTCTATGTTAGGTTGTCTATTGTTTGGGACGGTCATGGGGAGTAAAATTTTATTGAATTATAAAATGTTTAAAGATTTGTTGCTTCAGTTTTGAGGGATGAAATAGAAAAGGAATTTTGGAACTCAAAATAATAACACAATAATAGTAGAGGGCATTTCCTGTACTTGAAATAATTTAGAGAATAGTAAAATAATAACTAAAGTAACGCTGCTGAAAAATATGAGGCTTTAATCATGAAAGAATCTCATATCATAAGAGAAGAATGAGAGAAAAACAAGATTTCTAATGAAGTATAAAACATAACCATCCAAATGACCTACAGGTCTTGAAACTGCTGATAGCAATCACAGAGGAAAAACTATAAATGATTAGATAATCAAATAAATTCAAACTACAATAGAAGTTTTAGTAAAACTATAATTGATCATTCATTAGAAAGACATGAAAAGAAAGATGTTGAAAGATATTGAAAACATAGTAAAGGAACACATAGCTTGAAGTTGACAGAATTCATAATCTCTTCTGCATTATCTATATCACTGTAAATCAGAAAACTTCTAATACAATTGGCTCCCCAAAAAACAAAAAGCCCTTTCTAAGTCTTGTGAAATTATATTTATACATGATCACCAAACTTTTTTTTTTGTTGGTGATTAACTAACTTCCAAAGACTAACAGTTACATGAATCTGAAATACTTAACCGTTTATATTTCTATCTTTATCTTCTTTGATTAATTTCAATGATAAAATTTTCAAAATAATACTTTATTTCTTTGTTGATGAAACTCCTTCTTCTGTTTTGAGACAATCAAATCTTTCACCTCAAATAGGAACAATTTTCTCTGTAGTCCTGGTAGACGGTCGTCAACTATCTTTCGTGTAAACTCAATAGTTTGTAAATTTAAATTTGGCTTCACCATCCACCTGTTAATCTGTGTAACATCAATTACCTTTATCTGTGAGATTTCCATTTGAATTTCATCCAGATTCTCCTTGAAATTTAATTGATGCCTTCCAATGTTGATTTGTCCCAATAACCCAAGACAATTGTCTCTTCCAATGTTCAACGAAGCCTTATCTAGAAGATCGAAAATTTCTTGGAAATCATCGTTAACCTATTTGTTTATTCTCTTGTTTTCAGCAAGGCTTGCCTCCCAAACCTTGAGTATTATATCCCCTTTGATCTTCTCTGAAATAGATAACTTTTGAGTCTTTCTGATCTCCTCTTTTGCTGAAAGAGTCACTCCCTTTTGAAAAGTGGTTCTGGCTACTTTTTCTTCCCTCTCCTTTAAAAGGATACTGTCGAAGGATTTGCTTGTCTCTTGAAAGTAAGTCTGAATAATTTCTAGCTTAGAGATCAATCCATGTTGCTCTTTTTCTATTTTTGCATGTATTTCCAATGCCTTTGCTTGGAAGGTTTCCATCTCTACCACTTGATTTTGGATTGAACTCATCTTGTTCTCTAATTGTTTATTCATTTCTTCCTAATGTAGGACCTATGCTTGACTGGCCTACATCTTCATGTTCACTTCGTTTAATCTTGTTCTTAGTATTTGAATCTCCTGTATGTCACTGGTTCTGGCTCGTTCTAGCCCTTTGTTTATTTCCAGATTGATACTTCTTTTAGTCTCCCTTAATTGACTTTCTAGTTGGGCTATCATTTGGTCTTTCTGTTGTAACCTAGTCCTCAAATTTCTTACAGAGTGTAAATTTACTTATGTGAAGGCTCCCATCGTGCCTTCTATTTCTATAGTAAATTCCCCTTCTTCAAGATTTTGTCCATCTACGATGATCTTATTCTTTTTTATCATCGTGTCTCCTCTTAGATGCATTTCCTGTTTCAAGATAACCCTTCTCATTTTACTGAAAAAATAATCGGATGAAGGAATTTCATCTCTAGAAATAGGTTCGAGATCACTAACATACAGAGCTCCCTCTTGGGGGTTTCCATAGGTAGACTGCAATGGGGTCAAATAAGTAATAGGGCTTCCAAGATTTTTCGATACTGTTCCTCCTATTTTTTCGGGAAAATTCTCAGGGACTTCTGGAGATGTTTCCAACTCCTTTCCTTTCCCTGACTCTGAGTTCTCGATTTGTAGAACTTTTGTTCTTAGTGAAGGAATTTTAGTCTCCTTCAAACTTTCCTTTGTATTTTTTTTATCCTGTGAATCTGATTCAAAATCTGGGGGAGGTCCTTCCTACTCTAGAGGGGGAATCATGTATTGACCTTACAATATCTTTGGTAAACAACTTCACCTATGGCTTTGGAAAGTCATAAAACCAGTCTGTAAGTCGGGTGGTAATGCCCGTACTCTATTTAATACTTCCTCATAGGTTTTGACCTCCTTGAACATATCATCATAAGCAGACCTTTCATGTTAATAAGCGTTCATACTGCAGTGTATTAGGTGTTTGTTCACTAGTTGATAAGGGTCATGTTTTTTGTGCTCAATATTTACCATTTTGATTTCTTCGAGCGCTTCTGCTTCCACCTTGGAATGGCCCAAGTTTAGTAATGAAAATTTTCTGATATGCGTAGGGAAGATTGGACAGGATTTATTTTGAGCCGCCTTTAACTCTATTTCGATGCCGCCTTTCACTATTTGGTGTGCTACCTCTCTCAATACCAGTCTGTTTGGTAGAAATTTTGGAAGTGCATGAGGAGGGACTGAGCACCCATAAACCCTGATGTAGGAGAAACTTTCTTCGATGAACCAGTCGACTATTTCCCTGAGGTTTTCTGAGACTATCTCAGAGATGTGAGGAGGATCACAACCATAAAGCATTTTTATGCATTGGTATTATTACGAAATGACAAATTTCGTAAAATGATTTTTTTGCATTTTCTTCCCACGTCTTTGAATGATACTAGTGAATGGGTTGGGGGCAGGTTATGTTCCAATTCCAATTCATTAGAGGGAATGGAGTCAAAAAAAAAATGGCATCCATTAGGTATGCCGACATGTAAAAGGCCACTAGTTGACCTTGGGATTTTGCAAATTTGTAATTTGAAACCTCTTTGGCCAAGTTATCGGATAAAATATTTCTCAAGTTGAAACTATATCCTTCTGATGCCTCCTCTAAAAAGGGTACCCAATCTGTGAGAAAATGACAACGATTATTTTTGCCAAAGAGTCTGCACAACATCATGGCTACATAAACCATGTATTCATTCAAATATGCGGTGGCATAATTTTCGTGAGTGTCAGCCCTAAATTTTGATGGACATCTCCACCATCCTTTGATTAAATCAGGATAAGTTAGGTCTGCCTCAGTACACTCCTTCCTTTGAAATTCATCTATAAACTCAGCATTGTAAATATATTTAGGATTGGGTGAGAGTTTGTACATTACTTGGTTATGTTCATGTCCGAATGAGCCGATAACGATTGATTGATCGTTTAGAATACTTCTCGTCAGAATATCAACCTTCTCTAGAGCCCAACTGATCATGTCATTGTACACCACGAGCCGTGGGCATGCTGCAATCTTGTGAAGCTCAGATTCGGCTATGTCCCGAAGGTGACTCTCGAAATCATTTGGGGAATTTTTGATTTCATAGTCCAGAATTTCATAGATTTGTCTCTAGGATTTGATCGAGTCAGTAGCATGTGGTGTTGTGTCAGATATAATATCTGCCTCTAGACTGCAAATCTCAGTTGTATCTTCACTCTTCTTAGGTGCTTTCTTTGGTGCCATGACTTTTGTATCAGAATGAAAACCTGTCACAAAAGAGAGGTGTATAAGTTTAGCTGAATGTGTCTTACACTTGATAGCATGAACCAAGATAAGTTGCGAAACACAGACCTTTAATTCTCTTTTAACTCATTTAATGGTGAAGGTACTGACACAATTGACAAGAACTTAATACCTTAAATGTAGTGAATATTTCTGACATACGCATTAGTGTCACATAAATCATCAGTTATTCGTTATTAATGTGGTCGTATTTCGGCAATCCCAGATTCAAAATTTGAAAGATTTCATTCAATGATAACGAAAATAAGAAAAAACCTAAGAAGTTTAATTACCATTAATTGTGTTTTTAAAATAGAGTTAGTTCAGTTTAAACACTGATTATGGTTCGAGACACGTTTCAGGGTTTTAGGGATCGTGGATACATGAGGCATGCCATCGCTAAACCCTGATTCCCAAAATTGTGAAATCATGATGAGAATAGGTTAGACCTTCACTTTCGTATTAGTAAATTAATTAATCAAGATTAAAAACTAACTTCCATTCTTTCAAGAAATCAAGGATCGGGATTTCATGATTCAATATGTATGGAAAACATATGGTTTTGAGTAGACCTGAATCCCGAAAGTTTTAAATATTGTTAATCAACTCCTTTAGGGTTTAAATTATCGTGATTTAAATAACTTTACAGAATGCGCGTCAGGACTTTTAAAACACTTTCGGTTTTTTTCCTTTGATTATTTAAAGAATAAATCTTGTTGGGCTTTCGGTGCCAGGATTTTGGAAATGATAGCGAGGTTTATGCTTTATGAAAAGCCGAAACCCGAAAAAGGAAATTTTTAGTCTAAGCGATAAAAACTTTAAAAACTGTTTCAACATAGGCTCCAATTGGGGACCTCGTCTCCTTGTGGGACAAGGACAATGATTAGACTTAGTGCCTTTATTGGGTAAATGGAGTCAAAGGATTCTTTCTACAAAAATTTCTTAGGAAGGGGATACAGAGGGAAAAAGAGATTTCGTCTTTACTTCTAAAAATCTTTTCAAAACTCCCATGCGTTGTAAACTCAGCTGCAACCCCATTCATGATCTGCTCCTTCTCGCTACTGAATTTAGGTCTTCTTTAAGATGATAAAAACAATCCTAGAAAATCCAACAAATCTTGCGGCTTTTGGATTGCATCAAACGAAGTGAATTTCATGCTTTTAATTGGGGAGCCCTGTCTGAACTTGGGATGCAGATCTAGTTTTGAAAAGGCTGGTAACCAGAGTAGAGTGAAATTTACGTATGAAAACCTTACAGATACCTCAGATATAGCTTCACTTCTACTGAGCATGTTCAGTACCCCGGTGAAGTTATCTGTCCCTTTTTACTGAATTTCCTTTCACCGCTTCGAATCATAATTATGCATTTAAATGATGAGACAAGGGTAATCATTTATGAATTTCCTTTCATCGTCTATTTGGACTAGATGGGGGCAATCAAATATGAATTTCCTTTCACCATATGTCTTATATTTTACTTTTTGAACAGTAAGTGGGGGCAATCAGTTGTACCAAGTATACCAGGGATGATATCTGTGTAAAATTTGCAGTGCAGGTCTATCAATTTTCTTTGATTACCCTGGACCAACCTTCTCTTAACTTTCAAAGCACCTTAGCCCGTAGGGAAAATGGGAAAGATTACTTCCAGGGGTCTTCCTTCGAGAAAGCCTTAATCCTTAGAAAATTGTTAAGAAACCTAGGAGAGTCAGGATTAGCCTACGCATAACTTTGTTTAGTCGGAGAGTGAGGAGTTGTGAGGACTGCACTACCTTTTAAGATTTGTTTTCCAGCTTCCAAAGTTAAGACGTAATCTCTTCTCTCTCTGTGGGAAAACCTGAAAGATGCTTGGCTTTTTAAGAAGACAAAATTGAGGGTAGAAAGGGGTGACGGAGAAATACCTGGAAATCGAAAAATAGGGGTCATGGATTAAACCCAACTCTTGGAACCCTTTCTCGAAGACACTTTACTCTCTCTGTTTATTTTAATTACCTCTTATCTTTATCTAGGTGAAACTCTTAGGACCCAGAGTAAGAACTCATTCTTTTAGTGACATATCACACTTACGAGACCATCACTACACTTTAGAGACCTTCATTTTAAAAGTAGACTTCTCTGGAATTCGCACCTTTGCCTTACCATTTTCGTTCTCTTTTGAAATAACAAAAAATATTTCCTATCACCTATTTTTGGCGAATTTATCTTCCAATATATGGCCGTCTATTTGCTCCTTTCGCTTGTTTGGGCTGCAAGTCAGGATCCTGTAAGGGAACAACATGAAGAGTATCAGGGATTTAAAAGAATTGAATGCATTTAAAATTTTGTATCCCTACTTCTAGAAAAAAATTTACCTATTTTATTTTAGACGAAAGTAGACTTACCAAAGAAAATTATGAAATAAAAAAGAAAACACAAACCGGTATATACAGTGGGAATTTTGGAAACCAATTATTTCATATAGTTTTTTAAATAACGCCCGTTGACAGGGGTGTTGAGGATTTTAGCGTCCAAATTCTCTAACAAAAACGAATTTTTTCCTTCAGGAGCTATAACCTTGAACGGTCTGTACCAGATGTGATCGAATTTACCATGTTTTGCCAAGTATTCCTTCCCATCATCCCATTTTAAAACCAAATCTCTGGGGATAAATTCTCTATCTTTGGCCTTACGATCGAATAGCGCTTTCATGTTGTCCTAGTATTTCTGCAACCTTTCGTCCACTTCGGCCCTATGTTGTTGGACTTCAATCAGCTGGTTTATTATTCTTGTGACATGATTTGGTTCTTATTTCTCATCTTGCCAAAGTTTCATTATGGGAAGCGCTAGATTTATAGGTAATACTACATCGGTCCCATACACCATTTGGAAAGGAGAAGTGCCGATAGATTTTTCCGTGCCTATCCGATTTGCCCACAAAGAATATTTCAAATGAACATGCCAAGATTTCTTGTTTTCACTCAACACTTTCTTAATTATATTGATTAGGCTCTTGTTTGAAGACTCAACCAACCCATTTCCCTAGGGGTAATATGTCGTGGAATGACCAAGCATGATATTGTACTTTTGGAAAAAACTAACCATAGCCATAGATTTAAAGGCCTGGGTGTTATATATGACTATCTTTCGGGGGCAACCGATTCTAGAAAAAATGTTCTCTTCTAAGAAATCTATTACCACCAAATCCATATCCATTCTAGTTGGAATAGCCTCCACCCATTTGGTGAAGTAATCTGTAGCAGTCAAGATCCATTTATGTTGAGCTCTAGAATGAGGATTATTTTCGCCTATGAAATTAATCCCCATTGTTGAAAAGGGGCTTTCATTTTGATCAGAACCAATGGCATCATTGGGAGTTTATGCTTGCCTACAAACAATTGGCAAGGGTTGCAGGATCAGACATTGGAGTTGACGTCTAAGAAAATTTTGGGCCAATAATATCCTTCCCTCAGGATCTTATAAGTCATTTCCCTCCAAGTGTGATGTTCTCCACACAATCCTTCGTGAAATTGGCTTATGACCTTCTTTGTTTCTGATTCAACCAAACAAACCAACAGGAAGCCAAGTGGGTCCTTCCAATACAATTGTCTTTCATATGTACAGTACTTGACCGCATGCAGCTTCAGTGTTCTGGCTTTAGATGGGGATGAGTCACTCAGGCACTTCAAGCTCAACAGGTAGGACACTATGTATTTGTACCAATCTGATGAAGCAAACTTCTCTTTGATTATGATTTCAATTATTTGTTCATCGAGCTCATTCATGTCCACACACTCTTCACCTCCCTGTAGGCCATTTATTTCGAGATCTCTGAAATTTGATTCAACTAAGATTTTAGCCAAACCTTGTCCCTTTACTAGTCTCATTGGTTTTATCTCCAGGTTGAATTCTTGAATTTTGGTAAGCCACTTTACTCTTTTGCCATCACTGTCAGACTGAACCAAAATGTCTTTTATGGAGCTGGTGGGTATGTACGTAATTACCTTGGAATGAAACACGTAGGTTCTGAAAGCCTTTAATGCCTTCACCATAACATATGCTTGTTTTTCCATTATATCATATTTGAGTTCAGTGTCTCTAAGACTTTTTCTAAAAAAGGCTATCGGTTGCTCGAAACCTTCTTCATTTTTCTGGAGGAGTACCGTGGCAAGTGTGTGTTCAAAGGTGAATGAGAAAATAAGAAAATCCTTTAGATAATCAGGGCTTGCTAGTACGGGTGCCTCGCTTATAACCTTCTTGATGTGTGAAAACGATGCTTTAGCTTCTGCTGTCCATTTCACTTCGTTGCTTTTCTTTAGCATATTTGTGATCAACTTCATGATTTCAGCAAAGTTTGGGATAAATCTCCTCAAAAAATTTATTTTTCCTAAGAATGACTGAATCTCTTTTACATTCCTAGGGATATTTATTGTGTCTATAGCTTCAACTCTTTTAGGATCAATTTTAATTCCATCTCGAGACATAATATGGCCCAAGATTTTACCTTCTTACATAGCAACGTGAGACTTTTTGGGGTTTAGAGACAAACCAAACCTGCGGCATTTCTCAAATGTTTGCTTGAGATGTATCAGATGATCTTCATCAGATTTAGAAAAAATGGTTAGATCATCAAGATAGATAACCACAAATTTGTCCCTTTCGTTAATGAAAGCGATATCCATAGCACGTTGGAAAGTAGCACCTGCATTCATTAAACCAAAAGGCATATTGTCATACATAAATGTACCCCAAGGGGTGGTGAAGGCTATTTTTTTTTTATCGTGTTCATTGATGGAAATTTGATTGTACTCGGAAAAACTGTCGATCATCGACTTCCTATTTTCCCCAATTACATTTTCTAAAATGTGATCCATTTTGGGTAGGGGGTAATTGTCTTTGAGGGAGGACTTATTTAGATTTCTAAAATCAACACACAGTCTAATTTCCCCACTTTTCTTTCTAATCGGGACCAAGTTTTCTACCCAATCAGAGTATCTTAGTGGTACGATTATTTTTTCATCCAGGAGCTTTTTGACTTCCCTTTCGACCACGAGCAATAAAATAGGATTGATTTATCTGAGTTTTTATCTAAAGGGTTTGACCCCAGGCTTCAGGGGTATCTTATGTTCAATCACAGTGATGTCATAGGTTCTTATCTCTTCATATGACCAAGTGAAAACATCCCTGTACTTTCTAAGTAACTCCACGTATTTACTTTTGGTTTCTGGGGACATATATTTGGATAGTTTCACCAACCAAGGGTTTTCTTTAGTACCTATGTCACATTCCTCAACCTTTTCAGGTTGAGGCTATAGAGTGGATCTTAAAGGGATATCATCTTGATTGAATAATCTTTCCAAGGGAATCACGCCCTTGGGGATCTAGTTATTTTTAAGAATGAGCATTTGGTGATTTGTGATTTTATCATGGAACTCTTGAGGATCCTCCCCTTCCTGCATGATCCAAATAGGATCACTTTTGTTTTCTTCGTCAGTGTGCATTTCGGCAAACTCATCTATTGATTCTAAAAATTTGCAAAGTTGTTCATCATCCTCAAAGACTTGCCAATGCTATATGTTATTCGGTATAGAAGGTCGGTGCCTCATTTGTATGTGGTACTTTAGTTTAAACATGGTGGGAGGTGTGAATGTTGAGGCTTCTTTGGCTAACACATCATCCTGTTGGTTTTCAGTTCTTGGAATGAAATGAACCTTGACAGAGGAGAAGAAATTGTTGATCAGATCCCAGATGCAATTCCTGTAGCACCTCAACCTAGGATCTTTGGCTTGGTACTGTTGGTTTACCTATTTTACGATTAGCTCGGCATCACCAAAGACTTCGAGGTTTTTTATTTTCATTCTCCTAGCAGCTTCTAACCCTAACTCTAGGGCTTCATACTCACATACATTATTAGTGTGGTCATCATTCCACTGTAGTCTGTAGGAAAAGGGAATTACGAATTGATTATCGGGAGCCACAAGGAATGCCCCAGCTCCAGTTCCAAAGTAGGATGAAGCAACGTCAAAAAACATCTTCCACACACCAGAGCTATATACATTTTTTTTAATTTTTTCTTTTTTTGTTTTTTCTTTTGTACAACTTTCGTCTATACCTACCTCAATATTATCATCAATGGATAAAATACAATTACCTAAATCTTGATCAGCAATATATACAGGGTTGTTATTTGGGTTATGTTGATCATCGATCATGAATTCCAACCTAGTTCTTTGTATAGACATGTGTACTGTCCTCCAAAAACTAGAATCATAGCATATGTCATGTCAATCTGGAGAGATCCACCAAGCTTGGCACCCCATGACCTAGATAACATCATACCATATTTCGAAGGGATATCGGCGACCACTACGTCCATAAGAATGCTTTTTGTAGGTATTTGTGCCAAATTTACCACCAAGTCTTTAATCATGCCTATGCATTTGACTTTTCTTGAATCAAATGAATATAAATCTCCATAAGGCCTACTGATTTCGAGACCTAATTTATCCATAATGGCTTTAGGCATCACATCGTGGGATGCTCCATAATCTAGCATGCTATTATGGAGTAGGTGGTCGAACAAGGTTAACATGATATAGAAGGGGGCAACAGTGTCTTTCCCACCTTCAAAATGTGGACCAAAAAATATGTTTGTCTTGTCATCTTCTAAGTTGATGACATCAGCTTGGATTTCGTCTTCTAAAAAGCTAATCATCTTGGAAATTTGTTTTCTATATATGGGATTTTTAGCCAGTTCAACAAGTGGGATAGGGATTTTGATTTTGTTTATTTCATTTTCCAGACTAAAATTTCTTAGGGCCTTGTCGCTCTCTATGTTTGGGGCCTCCTTTCCTTTCTTTTCATCTTTTCATTGTGGTGTAGATTTGGTTTCACTCACAGTGACCTGTGTTTTCACGATGGGTGTTCCTACTGACTTTGACTTGATAGGTTGTGTGTCAGCGGTCTGGGTTTTTGTAGTCTGTTTCTTAACAATCTTTGGAGTCGCTTCATCAGTTTTTCCCCTAGGCAAGATATTTTTTGTTGGGGCGGTTGGAAGACTCTTGTTCCTAGGTCTTAAATTGTATTTCTCATGTATTTGGCTATAATATCATCTGTGATACCCTGATAGGTCAAATATTCAGAAGTACCGTTGCTAACATCGTCTTCCGATCTAATTTCTTTATTTAAAGATTTTTCATAATCTTGTCTTGATAAATAGGGTGATTTACTATCGTCGCCAAGATTATTTATATCCTCATCTAACTCTTCAAAATCTTCTAGGTCTTCCTCTCCAATGAAGTTTTCACTTTTGAAGGGGGTTGGGAATTTTTTATCCTCATTCTTAATTGTTTTCTGTGGGGCCTGAGGATCAGGATTCCTTCTAAAATCCTTCCTAGGAAAATGATCCCTTTTTTATTTATCTAATTCCATTTTTGAGATCTTATTTGACAGTTCTCTAATTACCTTATCCATCTCGTCTATTTTATCTCTTGAGGATTTCCTTGATCCCAAGGATCCACCTTGTTCTTTGAATTTCCTACTTTCTTTGTTCCCGGATTTTATTTTTTCTTTTAATTTCCCTGATGCCATCATGTTTGATTCGATTTCTAGGGCATCATCTTGCATTTTCATGAGATCTGTTGATCTCCTTTCACTCAATAATAGAGGGAAATTATGATCAAAGGCTCCATTGAAATTCACCTTTGCTGTGGGTTGATAAGGTTTGACCTCGAACAAGATTTTATTATACAACATGTTAAACCTTTGCATGAACTCAAGAACTGATTCTGAGTTTTTCTTTCTAAGGGCTCAAAATTCAGTTAGGTAATAGAGGTGGTCTCTCCCTTCCCCCCATTGTCTAATAAAATCATTTTCAATTTCTTCATAAGATCTTAGAGATCCTGCTGCTAAGGCTCGAAACTAGGTCCTCACTTGTCCTTCAAAAGTCTGAACGAGGAGTCTAGAATAGACATCTTCATGTTCGATTCCAAGGATGTTGGAAAATTGGTCAAAGAAATTTATGTGTTCTTGAGCAGTTAAATCTCCTTCCCATGTAAATTTGGGAAGGCTTTTCATATAATTTTTGGGAAGGTCATGTAGGGGAACTGGGAGGACAAGGGGGGCATATCTGCCAGCTACCTTAGAAAAGATTCCAGGAAGCAGTGCTTGGTTTTCTGTTGGTCCTCTTGGGGCATCGCCCCCAGCTCCTGTGCCTCTGTGTGCAACCATTGATGGATTTGAGGCTGAATCTTGGAGTGTGTGAGGAGAAGGATCACGGAAGTTTGTGGTATATACTTCAGGAAAATAGAACATATTTTTTGAAGGGGGAAGTGAGATGGAAATCTCAAGTGTTTCCTTAATGTTCAACTGTGTAAAATCAGGCTGGCAAATAGTATGCATGGGTGAAATGATTTGTCTAAGGGATCTTTGTGATTTTAAAATAATTTCCAGATCAGAGACTAGCGAGGTCTGCTTGTCGTCTGGGTTCTTTCTGGTTTTCTTTTGGCTAAAAACAAGTTTACTTATCGTGGAGTCACCAAGTGAAAAATGAAGGTAGCCTTAGAAGGTTTTTCTATCTTTTTTCACTATCAAAGAAATAAAGTGTCAATGTTATTCTTCCCAAGGAAAAGTTTCATCTCTTCGATCCCCGACAACGGCACCAAAAAGATGTTGTTCCTGAGTTTATACTTTAAGGCTCTAAAGTATACCATGAAGGCATCCGAAAAGATAAAGAGAATTGAGGGGTAAGAATCAATGCAAAGTTAGTTTCTCAACTGTCTCTGTCTAGCTTCCCATTGTTCTTGGATGTTGATATCTCTCTTGATAATTGCCCATGAGCGTTCTAATTCAACCCAGGTAGTTGTTGTTTGTAGGATAGTGTTAAATAAGTTCAAAGCAATGCTAGTTTGATCTTGAAGGCCAAGTTCTATGATAGGCTGTCTATTGTTTGGGACAATCATGGGGAGTAAACTTTTATTGAATTATAAAATGTTTAAAGATTTGTTGCTTCAGTTTTGAGGGATGAAATAGAAAAGGAGTTTTGGAACTCAAAATAATAACACAATAATAGTAGAGGGTGTTTCCTGTACTTGAAATAATTTTGAGAATAGTAAAATATTAACTAAAGTAATGCTACCAAAAAATATGAGGCTTTAATCATGAAAGAATCTCATATCATAACAGAAGAAGGAGAGAAAAACGAGATTTCTAATGAAGTATAAAATATAACCATCCAAATGACCTACAAGTCTTCAAACTACTGATAGCAATCACAGAGGAAAAACTGTAAATGATTAGATAATGAAATAAATTCAAACTACAATAGAAGTTTGAGTTAAACTATAACTGATCATTCATTAGAAAGGAATGAAAAGAAAGATGTTGAAAGATATTGAAAACAAAGTAAAGGTAAACATAGCTTAAAGTTGACAGAATTTAGAATCTCTTCTGCATTATCTATATCACTATAAATCGGAAAACTTCTAATACAATTGGCTCCCCAAAAAACAAAAAGCCCTTTCTCAGTCTTGTGAAATTATATTTATACACGATCACCAAACTTTTTTATTTTTGTTGGTGATTAACTAACTTTCGAAGACTAATGGTTACATGAATGTGAAATACTCAACCATTTATATTTCTATCTTTAACTTCTTTGATTAATTTCGATGATGAAATTTTCAAAATAATACTTTATTTCTTTGTTGATGAAACTCCTTCTATTTTGAGACAATCAATACATTTTTCCAGGAGTTGCACCAACACCCTAGGAGCCTCTGGAATATCTTTTGCCTCAAATAGGAAGAATTTTCCTTGTAGTCCTAGTAGACGGTCGTCAACTATCTTTCCTGTAAACTCAATATTTTGTAACGTTAAATTCAGCTTCACCATCCACCTGTTAATCTGTGTAACATCAATTAACTTTATCTATGATATTTCTATTTGAATTTCATCTAGATTCTCCGTGAAATTTAATTGATGCCTTCCAATGTTAATTTGTCCCAATAACCCAGGACAATTGTGTCTTCCAATGTTCAACGAAGCCTTATCTAGAAGATCAAAAATTGCTTGGAAATCATCGTTAACCTCTTTGGTTATTCTCTTTTTTTCAACAAGGCTTGCCTCCCAAACCTTGAGTATTATATCCCCTTTGATCTGCTCTGAAATAGATAACTTTCGAGTCTTTCTGATCTCCTGTTTTGATGAAAGAGTCACTACCTTTTGAAAAGTGGTTCTGGCTACTTTTTCTTCCCTCTCCTTTAAGAGGATACTGTCGAAGGATTTGCTTGTCTCTTGAAAGTAAGTCTGAATAATTTCTATCTTAGAGATCAATCCTTGTTTCTCTTTTTCTATTTTTCCATGTATTTACAATGCCTGGGCTTGGAAGGTTTCCATCTCTACCACTTGATTTTGGATTGAACTCATCTTGTTCTATAATTGTTTATTCATTTCTTCTTGATGTAGGACATGTGCTTGATTGGCCTGTATATTCATGTTTGCTTCATTTAAGCTTGTTCTTAGTATTTGAATCTCCTGTATGTCACTGGTTCTGGCTCGTTCTAGCCCTTTGTTTATTTCCAGACTGATACTTCTTTTAGTCTCCCTTAATTGACTTTGCAGTTGGGCTATCATTTGGTATTTTTGTTGTAACCTAGTCCTCAAATTGCTTATAGAGTGTAAATTTTCTGATGCGAAGGCTCCCATCGTGCCTGCTATTTTTGTAGCGAATTCCCCTTCTTCAAGATTTTGTCCATCTATGATGATCTTATTCTTTTTTATCGGTGTGTCTCCTCTTAGATGCATTTCCTGTTTCAGGATAGCCCTTCTCCTTTTACTGAAAAAATAATCGGATGGAGGAATTTCGTCTCTAGAAATAGGTTCGAGATCACTAACATATAGAGATCCCTCTTGGGGGTTTCCATAGGTAGACTGAAATGGGGTCAAAGAAGTAATAGGGCTTCCAAGCTTCGTTGATACCGTTCCTCCTATTTTTTCAGGAAAATTCTCAAGGACTTATGAAGATGTTTCCAACTCCTTTCCTTTCCCTGACTCTGAGTTCTCGATTTGTAGAACTTATGTTCTTAGTGAAGGAATTTTAGTCACCTTCAAACTTTCTTTTGTATTTGCTTTATCCTGTGAATCTGATTCAAAACCTAGGGGAGGTCCTTCCTGCTTTGGAGGGGGAATTGTGTATTGACCTTGCAATATCTTCAGTAAACAACTTTGCCTATGGCTTTGGAAAGTCATAAAACCAGTCTGTAAGTCAGGTGGTAATGCCTGTACTCTATTTAATACTTCCTCATAAGTTTTTACTTCCTTGAACATATCATCATAAGCGAACCTTTCATGTTCATAATCTTTCATACCGCAGTGTATCAGGTGTTTGTTCACTAGTTGATAAGGGTCATGCTTTTTGTGCTCAATATTTACCATTTTGATTTATTCGAGTGCTTTTTCTTCCACCTTGGAATGGCCCAAGTTTAGTAATGAAAATTTCTCGATATGCACAGGGAAGATTGGCCAGGATTTCTTTTGATCCACCTTTAGCTCTATTCCGATGTCACCTTTCACTATTTGGTGTGCTACCTCTCTCAATACCAGTCTGTCTGGGAGAAATTTTGGAAGTGCATGAGGAGGGACTAAGCACCCATAAACCCTGATGTAGGAGAAACTTTCTTTGATGAACCAGTCAACTATTTCCCTAAGGTTTTCTGAGACTATATCAAAGATGCAAGAAGGATCACAACCATAAAGCATTTTTATGCATTGTTATTATTACGAAATGACAAATTTTGTAAAATGATTTTTTTTCATTTTCTTCCCACAGCTCTGAATGATACTCATGAATGGGTTGGGGGTAGGTTATATTCCAATTCCAATTCATTAGAGGGAATGGATTCAAAAAACAAATGGCATCAATTATGTATGCCAACATGTAAAAGGCCACTGGTTGACTTTGGGATTTTGCGACTTTGTAATTTAAAACCTCTTTCGCCAAGTTATCAGATAAAATATTGCTCCAGTTGAAACTATATCCTTTTGATGCCTCCTCTAAAAAGGTACCCAATCTACGGGAAAATGACAGGGATTCTTTTTGCCAAAGAGTCTGCACACCATCATGGCTACATAAACCATGTATTCATCCAAAGATGCAGTGGCATAATTTCCATGAGTGTCGGCCCTAAATTTTGATTGATATCTCCACGATCCTTTGATTAAATCGGGATAAGTTAGATCTACCTCAGTACACTCCTTCCTTTGAAATTCAGCTATAAACTCGGCATTGTAAATATATTTAGGATTGGGTGAGAGTTTGTACATTACATGGATATGTTCAGGTCTGAATGATCCAAAAACGACTGATTGATCATTTAGAATACTTCTAGTCAGAATATCAACCTTCTCTAGAGCCCCAACTGATCATGTCATTATATGCCATGAGCCGTGGGCATGCTGCAATCTTGTGAAGCTCAGATTCGGCTATGTTTCGAAGGTGACTCTTGGAATCATTTGGGGAATTTTTTATTTCATAGTCCAGAATTTCATAGATTTGTCTCCAGGATTTGATCGAGTCGATAACATGTGGTGTTGTGTCGAATATGATATTTTCCTCTGGACTGCAAATCACAGTTGTATATTCACTCTTCTAAGGCACTTTCTTTGGTGCCATGACTTTCGTATCATAATGAAAACTTGTCACATAAGAGAGGTGTATGATTTTAGCTAAATGTGTCTTACACCTGATAGCATGAACCAGGATAAGTTGTGAAACACAGACCTTTAATTCTCTTTTAACTCATTTAATGGTGAAGGTACTGACGCAACTAAAAAGAACTTAATACCTTAAATGCAGTGAATATTTATGAGATATGCGTTAGTTTCACATAAATCATCAGTTATCCATTATTAATGTGGTCATATTTCAGCAATCCTAGATTCAAAATTCGAAAGATTTCATTCAACGGTACCCAAAATAAGAAAAAACCTAAGAAGTTTAATTACCGTTAATCGTTTTTTTTAAATAGAATTATTTCAGTTTAAATGTTGATTATGGTTCGAGACTTTGTGTTTCGGGGTTTCGGGGATCGTGGATACATGAGGTATGTTATTGCTAAACTCTGATTCCTAAAATTGTGATATCACGATGAGAATAAGTTAGGCCTTAACTTTCATATTAGTAAATTAATTAATCGGGATTAAAAACTAACTTCCATTCTTTCGGGAAATTGGGGATTGGGATTTCATGATTCAATATGTACGGAAAACATATGGTTTTGAGTAGACCCGAATCCCAAAAGGTTTAAATATTGTTAATCAACTCCTTTAGGGTTTAAATTAACCGTGATTTAAAATAACTTTATAAAATGTGCGTCGGGAATTTTAAAACACTTTTGGTTTTTTTCCTTTGATTATTTAAAGAATAAAGCTTGTTTTTTTCAAAGAATTGTATAAGTGGCAGTTTTAAAATGTTATGATTTTTACCCTTTTGTGAAAGATAGTGGTAGTTTTTGCATAGATAAAAAATGATATTTTTTGTGTTGATAGTTGGTTATTCCTAGGGTCATTGAAATATGAGGTTGAAAGGTGTTTTTATTATCCTCCTTCCATATTACTTTGTAAGTGCATAACCACATTATGAATGTGATTTCTATTCTCCTTGAATAGATGTTCAATATTTTTCAATTATATATGTTGAACTCAAATCTACTTTTTTGTATTTATTTGTTCTTATTTCACCCTACATGGGTGTTTATGAAGTTCCCTTAATTTCACTTACAAGTTACTTAATAACCACCTGACTAAGTGGATCTAAGGACATTTTTAATATGCCCCTACACGATATGGCTTTAATGGTCATTATAAACTAGCCTTGTAAGGGATTTAAATCTAGTTTTCCACTACCTATGTAAGTTTTTATAAGGGAAGTTTTCAACCTCCTTTGTAGATTACTATAAGGGTGGTTTCAAACCACCCTTGTAAGTTTCTATAAGTAGGGTTACAATATGCCCCCATAAATTTCTAAAAGGGGGTTTCCAAACACCTCCACAAGTCTTAATAAAGGCAGTTTCAAACCATCCTCATATGTTTCTATAGAGTTTTTCCACTTTCCCTTGTAAGTTGCTATAAGGGGGGTTTCAAACAACCTCTACAAGTTTCTATTAGGGGGGTTCCAAACCACTCTTGAGCATTGGTATAGAGGGGGGGTTAAGTTGTCCTTGTATGTTTCCATGATAGGGGGTTTAAAATTTTCTCGTGCATTGCTATCAGGGGGATTTCAAACCATCCCCATAAGTAGATATGAGTAGGATTTCAAGCTACCTCTATAATTTTCTATAGGGTATTTTCAAACCACAACCATAAGCTATTATGAGGGGTTTTTCAAACCACTCCCATAATCTTCTATGAGGGAGGTTTCAAACCGTCCCTATACCAACTTGCTATGGGGGAGGTTTCAAATTGCCCTCGTAAACTACTATTTTTTTTTTTTGAAATCACCATTGATATTTTGTGTAACATTATTTGTTGGTGTGTCATTGCAATGCAAATGATAATATATATATATATGTATATAATTTTTTTTATGTTGTGTCGTTCACTGGATCTCCGACCCGGCACAACGTTAGATGGATAGCAAGGTCATCGGTCTAACTAGATTACCATCATCAATCCAACGAATATAAACAATGAAATTCTATTGGATTACCGATGCATATTGGGAATCAAAATGTCAAACACAACATCAGAAGTCCTACTTTGCAGTCATATTTGCGATGGTGGTTTTTTTGGACTTTTGACGCGTATATGTCGAAAATAATGGCAAATATGAATGATTTTTTAGTCTTTACACCTGTTGGTATACCGACTAGAGTCTGCTAGATATACAACGACCCCATTTTCATCAGATAATTTGAATAAATTACACTGACGGATCTGATAGCCACGTTTTGCCAAAGTATCGATGGAAGGTCATCAAGACACTGATGTACATCTGTTGGATTTCGTCAAAATTCTAGTAGTGATTTTAAGCTTCCAAAGCTCAAAATTCAATTTTGTCCATTGAATATTTCTATCTCTATTCTTGTATTGCTTTCCATTCTTTACCACAAACTTTAACACAATTTATGACTTACAAATCTTACTATACCTAAGGTTTAGTTTTGAAATTCAATATTGATAAATCAAGATCTGATACACACGTCAAAGATTAACATAGCTCTGATACCACTTGTCAGGAAATGAGACACACTTCCACATGAAACCTAATAAAAGAGAGGAATAGCTTAATCAAGAATGTAAATGACAAAGAAATCACATAGTACACAGAGATTTTACTCTGGAAACCCAAACCGAGAAAACCAACATTCCGTAAGTGTTATGCTCTCTTCTTTTCTTATTTAATATGAATAAAAGGTTACATGTATAACCTTGTTCCATACCTAAGACACAATCAACATCATACCCTCTTTTATGTGCAAGAACAAACATGTAGCCAATTCAACTTACATCTGCATGACAAACAACCTACATCTAAATATTTCTCTATATATTGGATATCTTATGATTCATTGATTAGACTTTACAACCTTACAACACACATCTTTATAGGATTTACAACAGGAAAAACCCTAAAGACGTGGCACCCAAAAATGGTTACTGATCCATGAAGATCATTGGCTACAAATCCCATGAATCTCAGTATTCTATTACAGTCAAATCCAAGTTGGATTACCATTCGACTACTAATCGACCTTCATTTGGTCTTCAGGTGGTTGCCACACTCCCTCCTATTGACCTCTTGTCAGTTGACCTTTTAAACTTGTTGTCGATGGATTTACCATGTCAAACCGCCTCGACCTTCTACTTTGACTTTTCTCGGTCGACTAACCTTGAACTTAAACTTTGACTTTACTCGGTTGACTAACCTCGACCTTCGACTTACTGTTGATCTACCTAGACTAGACTTTCACTGCAAAGAATATAAAAACCCAACAATATATTATATGAGCCCAGTGTGCACCTTTTGTAATATATTCTTATGAATGATAATATAATAAGCATGTTGTTGTGGATGTATCCCATTTTGGAGTGAACCACATTAAATATATGTGTTATGATGAATGGTGTGTTGTATGTGTTTATTTTATGTTCTATTGATGGTAAACATGTAATGTATGAATGATTAATATGAATATGTTATATGATGGTTCTACACACATGATGAATGGTCTAATGAATGAATGTTAAGTATGAAAAATATGATTAATTCCTCCCATTCCCCCACGACTGCGAAAACCTAATTTCTACAGTCCCCATAGGTACCACAGGTGAGACTTCACCTACTTGCAGGTGATGCTAAAAGGGATGGTATATTTAGGGTTTTTTTGGTGATTTAATGTTGAATCCTGGGTCTTCCCATTATGCACCAACAAGTAGCTACAAAATATTTGATGATGTAGTAGCTCAAAATACATTTTTGTTGCCTAGTCACTAAAACGGTTTTCTGCAATGAAATCATTGTTTTATAGGGATGCGATCACATCAATATTGAACCCCGACTTATGGAAGATGTAAAATTGATCCTTGAATCTCGTTCACCTATCAAATCAACCCATTGATCCTCCAGATCAACTCATAAGTAAAGTCAAACTTGCATTCAAATATGTACAAGTGGTGTTGTGTAAGATGGTTTTTCATTGAATCAACATGAGAAAGGAACACGATCGTATTAGAGAAATTCATTCATTTTTTCATGAACTTGTCCAATACATGGATGACCAATCTTATTCCATACATCCACGAAGATTGTTAGATCTAATTCTACATATATGCATGTGTAATTTCTTTGTAAATAGTTTATGAAATCCATGTAGTTTGGATATGTCCGATATCATATGTATTGTATAAATATGGGTAATCAAACAATAAGAAGGATATATATAAATTATCTCTTGATATCATACTATTTTAATCATATTGTTTTTGAATTAATATAAAGATCTGGTTACTATGCATTCTTGAGAGTTACATGTTTTGAGTTTATAAATTTTAAGTCTCATACGATCTTTCTAAGGAGAATTACCCAAGCCAAGAGGGCCCCCTGAGGAGAAGTATGCAATTCAATTTCTTTACTATTGGTATTATTTTCTTATTCAATTGTGATATTTCATATTTCTATTGATTTCTTTTATGCAAGTTTATTTACTTTTGTTTACACAATATAACTAACACATCAAACATTAATTGAATAATTAATTTTTATTTCCACATCAAGAAATCTCATTGCTTTAGATGATTGAAAGAATGTCATCAACAATCCAATATATTGATGATCCTAAGTGTTTAAAACTGTATTTGTGATTCTATTATTATGTTTCTTCATCTTTACCAAGTACTATGTTCTTTCTGCAGTAATCATAACTATATTTCTGCATCCAAGGAAGTGA
Source organism: Picea glauca (assembly GCA_000966675.3). NCBI lineage: Eukaryota > Viridiplantae > Streptophyta > Pinopsida > Pinales > Pinaceae > Picea > Picea glauca. The sequence goes on along the minus strand of JZKD02S2044480.1, from coordinate 25,955 downwards.
ACAATTTTTCCTTGTGCATCATTAGATAGATTAGAACACTAGTACCTACATATATTTTTCATTGCACTTCATGATTTTACAGTCCCTAGGTTGATCATTTAATGTAGCAGAATCCATCTAATTGAATTGGTTGAAATTTTTTGCACTGTTGTCGGGGAAGTACAAAGAGGCATTTAGTTTTTCTTTCTTTCAATGCACATAGGACGGAATGCATGGGAAGGGATATGAGAATATGAGAGGTAAAAACCTACACATTCACTGTGAGTATAGTTATATCAATTATATTTTCAACCATTTGAAATCATGATTAATAGAATGCATGAATAGGTGTAGAGATAATAGAGGTATATTACTAGCGATAGGAGTACACCAAACACCACTTCACCCACTCCATAACATAATACTATAATATCCACACCATCATATAACACATATGTACGTAGAACTACAATAGGAGGAAAATCAGGAAGAATTGTGATTACACAAACAAAATGAAAAGGAAAATTTGGAGAAGGAATTTCTAAATCAGTAAAAGTTTCGTCAACCTCACAAGAAGTTGTCATACTTCTAGCCAAACCTCAAGAAAATAATTACTTAGTGGGAATTCTGAAATTGTACTTCCATAAAACTCTTTTAAAGAACCATAATTCTTTGTTTCATCAGAGGAATATGTAAATAAAGAATACACCATGTCTGGAATATTTTGTGGCTGATAATAAGTAAGAGGACCTGGAGGTGGAGAGGAAGAATGACAAGAATAACCAGAAAGAGAAGAAAGACAAAAGGGAATAGACACATTTGTTGTTGAGGATGAATTTGGATTTATAATTTTGGATCCAAAAGTTGTAGTCCAATTGAAGAACATACCATGTTCAACACTGCCCAACTTTCATGGTATGATAATTGAAGAACCATAAACTTTTATTTTCAAATTTGACATGTTATGTCATAGATATGATTATTATTTTGACACTAAAAAATTGAAGTTGTTGTTGGAAATATAACTAAGAGAGGGGGCTAAATCAGTTATAATATAAGCTTGAAACTTTTTTTGTTCTTTTCTGAATCTTTCTAAATTATTATTTAATGTGTTACTGATAACTTAACATGCATAGATATACAGTATTTGATCAATCATACAGAATACACAAAGACACAGATTTCTCATGAGGAAACCCATAAAGGGAGAAAACCTCTTCTTCTTAGGATGTCAATCAAGATCCAACTTTCATATACATCACAATATTTGAGCTCCAACTCAAATATGAGGCTACAACCCCTGATAGCAAGCTACAACTTGCATAGAGCACCAACTCTCAGATTTCTCTACCACCAACTAGATGGAACCACCAACTCCCATGTTTCTCTAGCACCCACTAAATGAAAGCACCAACTCCCAAAATATCTTCTAGCACCAACTAGAATTTAGAGGACTGCAATCCTCCCTAGCACCACCCTATTGTTGGCATGATTTACAGGAAAGTGTGTGCTTGTCATTGATGGAAAGAACAACAACAATGATGGAAAACAAGAACAACAAAGATGAGACATGCAGGAGAAGGTTCGGAGGCTGAAACCTTTGAATACTTAGAAAACCTTCTAAGTCAGAAGAAATCGTAAGCTTGGGATGAGGAGTGATAGTGGTCGTCGGATCAGTGTCCAGATAGGAGGAGCACACAGAAGAGGAGAACAGATCTCAGTAGTCGGATATGAGTGCAAAGGATCAATAATCATTGGATCCAGAGATAAATGCACAAAGGTTAAGCCTTTGATAAGCCAGAAGAGAATCATTGTAGAAATATTGAGTCATCGATCTGAGAACGTGATCAAAGAACAATGTTTAGTTCCGGTATAAAGATGCGAGGAGGTTACACTTAGGAAAATTTGAAATTTGAAATTCCTGGAATGCAAATTTTCGTCAGCCGTTGGATCAATTTCAAGTGGAAGAACAAGATAATCTAGCAAAGTTGCATCACAGAAATATCGAGCCGTCGAACCAAGATCTTGATCGAATGAAAAACATTCACTTCGGATATAAATATCCAAGGAGGTCACGCTCCAGAAAGTTTGATATTTGAAAAACCTGAAGCTCAAAAATCCTAAATGAATAAGGACCGTCGAATCTGGAGATCATAGAATGACCGTTAGATCAGGGAGATCTATTTCAACATATGACATCAACAAATATCATCCTCAAGGCCATGTGGTAGACTACGTCAGTAGACCATGTCAGCAAGGACATGTGGCATACCACGTCGACAAAGGACATGTGGCAGACCACGTCAATAAAGGAAATGTAGCAGACCACATCAGCAAATGGCATATGGGAGACCACGTCAGCAAGTACACATGGCATAATCAGATGATGAAAAGTTTCAAAATGAAATTGGCTTGTTCCATGTCAACAAGTGATGTAAGAAAGCTATGTCACTATGAGATATTTACTTCGGAAGGTTCATCACCAACAAATGTCAAAAGTCCCTAAGTCTTGAAGGATGAAGGTCTGAAATCACTCTCAGTCGTCCGATCTGAAGATCACTTCGGGTGCATTCTCAATCGTTGATCGTGAAGGAGGGTACGTGTCAATGGATCATGAACTCCAGGTGAAACTTCTCTAGGAAAATGTGAAGTAGAAAGGTTTGAGATTCTAGAAGGCTAAAGTCCCAAAGCAAAGGATAGTCGTTGGATTAAAAAGTACATATGTCAGCATATATTTCATTTTGCAAGATATCCATTCAGATGAAATGAGAAGTTGAGATTTGAAATCTTTGAAGTCTAGAGACCTGAAGGGATTGTGACCGTTGATCCAAAAGGGGAAACGCGTTAGTGGATTTTTAGCTACGAGAAAAAGCAAAGGAAGGATGAAAGAAAGTTGAGAGTTGAGATTTTCGAACCCTAAATACATGAAGGGATAGTGACCGTCGATCCAAAAGGAACACACGTTGTTGGATCGTGGACTACGGGTGAAATGATCCAGAAGCAAGTGGATTTTGAGAATCGAATCTCCCAAAGCCTAAAAGGCAAAATCAATCTCATCCATTTGTTTGGAGGTTATATCTAATCCGCAGATCATGAAAGGACATATTTAAACCATCCACTCAGGAGCACCATCAAGATCACAAGATCGACGATCCCATCACATTACAGGGTCAGAACATTCTTGGGTCTTAATTTTTCGTGAGCGGGCCGCAATTGAAACCATGGTTTTGATGAAAGGGTATGTGGCAGCTTGAAGTAAATTGTGGGGTGAAAATAATTTTGATTCAAACCACCCATGGACATGCCCACAATCATGTGGGCACATGAAGCTCATAGCCCAAGGTCATATCATGAAATGGAGCCAGCGCTCACTAGACTAAAATCGGGAAGTGTTTTTTGAATAAGTGTTTGGTCATCACTGGTGGTCACGTGAAGGAAGGGGATTAGAAGCCAAATAAGCCATAATTGACTGGCTGTAACTGACAGAGAAGACGAAGAGTTTCAACACCTAGAGAAGATAAGGAATCTGAGCATAACTCCTACAGATGATGAACACATCGAGTATAACCGCTAAAGAAGATGAAGAGTTGTGATGATGATCAGGTAGAGGAATTGACGTGACAAAAGCATGCAGAACAGAGAAGTGAAAGTAGTCTGTGAGTTAGCTATGCAGTTGTGAGGAAGAGATGGAGTGAACAACCTGTAGGGAAGAACAATGACATAGTGAAGAGCATGCAAAGGCATTGTGCATATAATGAAAATGGCACACAGAGCATAAAAGGAAGAATAACAGAAAGTGCAGGTGAGGTGAACAGAGAGACACTGATGCAGGAAGAGAAGAGCAGTGTAGCAGAACAATGATGAGACTGGTAAGCCATAGATAAATTTTGTATCACTATGATAAATTTATAAAAATCAAATATTTATATTTCAGGGCGGTAGGGAGGTGCTAGGGAGGACTGGTGTCCTAAGAGTTTTAAGTGGGTGCTTGAACACAGGGAGTTGTAGCTTCCATCTGGTTGCAACCAAAAAAACCAGGGTGGCAGGGTGGTGCAAGGAAGAACTATTGTTCTCTATTATACAAGCTGGTGTATGTGTGACTGGGAGTTCATGCTTCCATCCAGTTGATGTTGTAACACTCAGGGAGTCAGTGTTTCCTTCTAGTGGGTGTTAGAGAAACCAGAGAGTTGGTGCTCTCAACAAGTTTTTTCTTGTAAAACAGAGGTTGTAGCCTCAAGAGTAGTTGGAGCTCATAAGAATGATAATGAAAAGAAAATAAATATTACTTATCATATAAATAAGAAGAGGTTTTTCCCTTTATGGGTTTCCTCGGGAAATATCTATCTCTGTATATTTCATGTGTGTTATTGATGTTTAATATTCTATTTCTTACTTCTCTGCATCATTGTGATCGTCATTGAGTGTTCCGTAAGAGTTTAAAATGGGAATAATTGTTTAATAACAGTGACAAATGATTCACCCCCCCCCCTCTCAGTTGTCCAACACTTGGTATCAGAGTAGGTTCATTTTATCTAATGGTAGATCCTAGAGCTTAAACATGACTAGCCATGAAGGAACTCCAACCAATAAGTCCCCCCTGTTCAATGGAACAAACTTTTCCTTATGTAAAGTTAGGATGAGAACCTACATAATGGATTTAGGTGCAGATGTTTGGGATGTGGTAGAGACTGGTTATGAAAGCCGATTGTACTAGATTCTAAGAATGACAAGCTAGAAATTAGCTTCAATGCTAAGGCTATGAATTATATTCTGAGTGAACTTGCAGAAGAAGAATTTGTAAAATTTATGCACTTAGAATATGCCAAATAAATGTGGGACAAACTCATTAGTAGCTATGAAGGTAATGAGAAAGTAAAGGATGCCAAGCTTCAAACCTACAGATTACAATTTGAACAACTAAAGATGAAAGAGGATGAAACTGCTGGGAAGTACTTTATGAGAGTTGAAGAACTAGTGAATTCCATGAAGAGTCTTGGTGAGAAGTTTGAAGACGAATTTTTAGTCCAGAAAATTTTAAGATCTTTGTCAAATAGGTTCAACCCAAAGGTCTCTACTATAGAATAACTTAATGATCTAAAAACTCTACCTTTTGATCAACTTCTAGGAATGTTGACTGCATATTAAATGAGTATAGGTAAAGATAAATCCACCTCTAGAGAAGCATCATTTAAAGAAGATAAGAATGAGGATTCTGAGCCTGATGAAATTGAAGCAAAATTTGTGAGAAGACTAAAGAAAGGATCAGGCAAGTACAAAGGAAAATTATCCTTCAAATGTTTTAATTATGGAAATATAGGTCACTTTGCATATAAGTGTCCACACAAGAAGCAGGATCAAAATTCTGAAGGTGAAAAGAAGTTCAAAACCAAGAGATTTGGTGAAAGGAAAATTTTATGTGTAAACAATGATGACTCTTCAAAAGACACAAATAGTGACTCTTCCTGTGAAGATAAGGCTAATGAATTTATGCTTATGGCCAAAAAGGATTATGATAATAAAAGAATAGGAAGTGATGTTGATGATGAAGAAGTTGTGGTTGACTTGGAAGGAGAACCGATCAGTGCTCTAGAAGAAATTGCTAGACTCAGATCTAAGAAGAAAAAGAAAAAAAAGTTGTTGATACAGTTTGAGAAAGACAATAAAGAACCTAATGAAAACTTTGCCCTGGTAAAGGTGGAATTAGAAGAAGCAAAGAAAATAGAGGACATTTTGAAACAACAGTTATCAGAAAAGAAGGAAAGATGTGAAGCCTTGGAAGAAGAGGTAGTAAAAACCAGAAAAGAGACGGAGAAGTTTAAAACATTGTATCTCCAAAACCTTCCAAGTAATTATGTGATAAACATGGGATAAAGAGAGAATACACAATCCCATGAACTCCACAAAAAAATGGAGTAGTTGAGAGATAAAATAGAACAGATCAACAAATAGTGAGGTTAATGATGAATGAGAAGAACATTGGTCAAACTTACTGGGTATAAGCAATACACACAATAGTCCATATTATTAACAAGGCCCACCTCAGACCACATAGTGACAAGAAACCTTATGAATTTTGGTATGGAAGACTTGCTTCAATCAAACACTTCAATGTCTTTGGGAGTAAGTGATACATAAAGAATAATAATGAAAACCTTGGCAAGTATGATGACAAGGCTGATGGAGGCATCTTCTTAGGATATGCTACCAATAGTAAAGGATATAGATAATTTAGTAAAATATTGCATAAATTAGTTGATTGCATTGATTTAAAGGTCAATGAAGGAGTCCCAGAAAGAGAGGTGAGAAATATTGAGTCTACTACAGAGGACACAATTGAAACTAAAGATGAACAGGTCCAAGAATCAGATGCAGAAGAGACACCCAGACAAGAAGAGTTAGGACAACAATCAACATCGAATCCTTCCTCTAGAATTACTCAAAAGAATCATCCTAAAAGTTAGATAATTGTTGAGAAAGACAAAGGTGTACAAACTAGGAGAAGGATAATCAAAGACACCGAGAAATCACATATGGCCTTCATATCCATGGTGGAACCCAAGAACATCAATGAAACCAGTGAAGATGTAAATTGGTTAAAATCAATGAATGAGGAACTAGACCAGATTGAAAAGAATGACACTTGGGAACTCGCTCCTAGGCTAGAAAATAAAAATGCAATAGGATCCAAATGGGTCTACAAAAATAAGATGAATGAGAAAGAAAATACTATAAGAAACATGTCTAGATTGGTATGCAAAGGATATGCTCAAATAGAAGGATTGGACTTTGATGAAACAGTTGCACCTGTAGAAAGATTAGAATCTATTAGAATGTTTCTTGCCTATTCTTGTCATAAACAATTTAAAGTCTACCAAATGGATGTCAAGTCAGCTTTTCTAAATGGAGATCTAAAAGAAGAACTCTATATGGAACAACCAGAGGGTTTCCAACTGTCATATAACCCTTACTTTGTCTACAAGCTGAAGAAAGCCTTATATGGGTTGAAACAAGCTCCCCGTGCCTAGTATCACAGACTGGATACGTATCTACAAGATAAAGGGTTCAAGAGAGGAACAATTGACAAAAATCTATATATCAAAATAGAGGATAATGATCTAATCATTGTGCTGGTCTATGTAGATGAAATCATCTTCGGTAGTAATAATGATTCATTGGTAAAATGGTTTGCTTTTTCCATGCAGTCTGAATTTGAAATGTCTATGATAGGGGAATTGTCATTTTTTCTTGGCCTACAAATTACTTAGAGGTCTGAAGGAATATTTCTTTCTCGAGAAAAATATCTAAGAGAAATGTTGAAAATATTTCAAATGGAAGATTCTAAACCTATGAGCACACCTATGGTCACTGGATGCAAATTAAGAAAGGATGATGACTCCCCTGGTGTTGATCAAAGGTCATATAGGTCTATGATAGGCAACCTATTGTACATCACAGCATCCCGTCCATACATAATGCATGTTGTTGGAATGGTAGGAAGGGATGAGGCTGCACCTAAACAGAGTCATTTTTTAGTTGTCAAAAGAATATTCATATACTTGAAAGGAACAATGGACTATGGCCTACGGTATCCTAGGAATCAAAATTTTCAACTATCTGTCTATTTGAATGTTGATTGGGCTAAATGCATGGATGAAAGTAAAAGCGTGAGTGGAGGTGCATTCATGTTAGGAGATTCCCTTGTATCATGGTTGAGAAAGAAGCAAGGTTCCATTTCCTTATAAACTACTGAAGCTGAATACATTGCAGTTGCCACATGTTGTACCCAAGTATTGTGGATGATTCTGACACTTGCAGACTTGGAGGTCAAATATATTGCACTGATCCCAATTCATTGTGATAATACCAGTGAAATGAGTCTATCAAAGAACCCTGTATTTCACTCCAAGACCAAGCATATACCCATAAAATATCACTTCTTTAGGGAACAGGTGACCAACTCTATTGTTTCCTTACATTGTATTCCATTCAAAGATCAGATTGTTGATATCTTCACTAAACCACTTGCAAAAGATCAGTTTGATTATCTACACCTGAAGTTGGGTGTGAACCCATTATCAACCTAAGAGGGTCCATCCTATCAGGGGGGGTATGTATTGGTTGATGTTGTGGGGTTATTCTACCCTACGGACTAACAAGTTAGGGCTTAAACTTACATGCAGATCATGACCCTTAAGAAATAACTTTTAACCTTCTACCCCAAACCTAAAACCCTTTTTCACATGCAAACATGGGAAGAACTAACTAACCTTTTTATCGTCGGTTGATGTAGATCCTCCGTTAAGCTTTCTCCCCTTGCTTTTGCTGCTGCTCCTTCCAAAAAGTGATCCTGCAATCAAGACAAAACTACGCATGCATGCGATTGTTCTACTAGAGGGTTAGAGATTAAACACAAATCAAATAAAACATATAAAACTTGTATTTGGGATGGGAAAAGTATATTTTTATTAATCTCAAGATGAATCAACTTACAATGATTATAGAGACCGGCCACCGTTCCTCGATCCTGATCCTGGGCTCCTCCTCTTCTTTGTCCTCCAACTGCTTTGCTTGAATTCTCCTAAAGATTGAGGAAAGGCTAAAGGGTTGGGACAAAACAGATTCGACAATTGGGTAGAGTTTCTTTGCTATGATTTTCCTCCCTTGAATAGTATCCCTACCCATTCTTTTATAGGCTAGAAGGAGCTAGGGTTTTAGGCGAACTCTCGGCCATGCATGGCTAGGAGTTCTAGTTAGCTGACCCAAAGCTTCTCGTTCCGTCGGAAACTTTCCTGATTTTTTTCTTTGTTAGGTAAATGCTGGCTGTAGTGGGCCAGCCAGCGTTCCAACGTGTGCAGTATAAGGCCTGCCAGCATTCCAACGCGCCCAGTGATAGGTTAGGGCACGGGATACTTAATTTAGGAGGTTTTTAAAGAGTCTGTTCAGCATGGCTTTGGAAATGAAGGGCAATGAGTTGGCCTGATGCCAGGTAAGCATGGATAGTGCAATTTAGGGTTATAACATATGCCCCCTAATGTGTGAGTTCAGAAGAGCATCTGATGGCTGAAATACATTACCAATTCTTTACCAATCTGTACTGATATGCTGAATGAGTGAGCCCAGGAATCAGGAATCAGGA
>JZKD02S2044479.1:2412616-2425378 GCA_000966675.3 Picea glauca | reverse complement strand
AACCAAAAATTTTCTGAACCGAAAAAACTCGAAAATGACTTAAAGCTACTACTGAAAGCTATGATATCCACCCAAACTCGGCCAAAAGGACGGTTTCATTTTGGGAGTTAACAGTTATTTTAATAGGACAAAGTAGGTAATAGCTTTCAATTTGAAATGATAGATTTGAAAACAGGACGAGAGAGCTCATAGAGAGGTCCTTAGATATTTTTTCAGTATTGCACTGTAATAAAGAAGAGAAAAACACAAGATAGAGTAGATCATAGTAGAGCAAAGTAGAGCAGCATAAGCACTATGTATTTTGTTTTTCATGAATGAATAGAACATACAGAAACTTTCCTAGATCCTTGAACCATGTTCATTTCATGTGGGATTGAATGAATGTTATTTTGTGTGCATGATTTGTTCCAATTCGTTCATGTATGATTGCTCAAGAGATTAATTGTATGAGTTCGTCACGAAGCTAGTTGAGTTTCAATCGTTTCTCTTCTGATACTTGTCTGCAAGGTGTGCATCTCAAACGCAAGGAGTGCATCGACTGAGTCTCAAATTGAATCAGAGAGAAGTCCAGAGAGAACCATAGAAACTCAAACCATGTGCAAGGTGTGCACAGTGTCAATAATCCAACAAGCTTTGAAGGACCATTGCAGAAGAATGCTAGGTGGGCGAGAAGAATTTCCTTTTCAAGAAAATCCTTTGAACTGAGTTATTCGAAATCCTGAGAATGCAAGGTGTGCATGGGAGATTGAAATAATTTTAAGGATACAAGGTCAGAAGAGATAAAACTTTTCACAATTGTTGACGAGATCCTAGAGATGTATTCTTTGGGAGAACAAAGGTTTGGAACCTTTGAAAGTGGATAAATCTTCAAGGTGAAGATATATTAGAATCTTGGGAGGAAGAGAGATAGTAATCGTCTGATCGGTTGTGGAGAATAATCTAGATCATTAGATCTACATCTAGGAAGAGGAGGAACGAAAATAAGGAAATTGGATCTCAACCATCATATCTAAGCGTATGGACTGACAATCATTGGATCCAAAGAAACGTGCATGAGTTTTAACTCTTTGGACTTGCACAGGAGACAAGGTTCGCAAAGTCGTGAAATGTTGACATCATCAAAACCATCCATCGGAAGGAATGCATGGTGAATGATCATAATTTCATTGACTTGCTACTCAAAGAATTCAAAGGGAAAATTCATGAAACTCGAGAAACACGAAATCGTGAAAAGATCCCAGTCATTGATTGAGGAGAAATATGGACCGTTGATTGTCCAGTGAGAATTTCAACATTTTAGGGATCGGGAGAATGGAGGTGAAGAGTCTTTCAAATATGCTATACAAAAAATCCCAATACACGAAATCCTGATGAGACCTAGACTATTATATCCATAGGATCCCAAGCCGTCAGTTCTGGAGCATCCTGAAATATCAGAATATCGGAAGTCGAGGTGTGAAGGAAACTGTGACTTCGAAGTCGCAAGTTGTGAAATCTTGATTCACGAAAATAAATCCTAGACCATCCTATCTGATAGTACACATGGAAGGTTGGAGAATCATCGTGAGCCCAAAAGTGGCTGAATTCCAAAGTACTTGTGACTATGCCCACAATCACGTCATCATAGCCCTAGGTTACATCAAGTGAGGGCTTATCTGAAAGGGAGCTAAGTCGACACTCTAAGTCTTCTCACAGAGTGAAAGGGGAAGGTCGTGGGTTACTGTCAGACCTACACCAAGAAGCCAAGGGGGGTTGTGTTTAGATACAGAGGGGGACCTTTAAGGTTCAAGAGAGTTTTTTGACTCGAGAATAGGAGATCCAAGACTGGGAGGTCCCGCATCCCTATGGGGGGAGTAGTATCAAAGCAGGTTGATCAAATAATTTTTTATCAAAGTAATTTTCAAGAGAAACAACTCTATTGTAGAGTGAAAATATGGGCTCTACTTCAAATCTGCAACCTCCCACTTTTACAGGAAAGAATTATGATTTATGGTCCTTTACCATGAAGGCGTTATTTCGGGGTCAATATGTATGGGAGATAGTCAAGAATGGCTATGTGAAAAAAACATATTAGGAATATTACAATGCTCTCACACAAGATGAGAAGGATGAATTGAAAGATAAAAGAAATAAGTATGGAAAGACGATGTTTTACATACATCAAGCCACACATAAATATTACTCCCAAGAGTTTGATCACCAAAGAAATCCAAGGAAGCATGGGACATATTACAAACCTCTTATCAAGGTATGAAAAAAGTGAAGACTTCAAAACTACAATTTCTTAGAAGAGATTTTGAAACTCCTTCAATGAAACACTCAGATTTAGTAGATTCATTTTACACCCATGTCATTGATCTGATAAATAAGATTAAGTCTCATGGAGAAACCATAAAGGATAGAAAAGTTTTTGAGAAGGTACTGTTGAGGGGTCCTAAATCCATTTAACTCAACAATAGGAACCAAACCTGCCACCGAGGCCCTATTAGACTCTGCAACATTTAACAGTGGAATGGTTCTCCAGATCTTGCGATCTAGCCAAAATAATAGATGGGCTTTATGTTTTCTCGTGAATATTTTTCTCCTTCGATTTCAAAGTTCTTTTTTCTGTATTTTTTTTAGGTAGGTCTGATATAATGTAAATACGATGTAAACCAACCAAGTAACAAAGTGGGAACAAACTTAAATAATGGAGAAAAGGCTGAGCTTGGGACAACCCTTTACTCTAGCAGGTATACAATGATAATCTAGCATAGGCCTAATATTAATATGTTAACTGTGTGGGTATTCCAATTACTGACTGAAATATGATTTATCATAAGAAAACATGCATACAATAAATGATGGAATGTAAAATAATTCACTTAACTCTAATCATAAATCACATGATATCACAAAGATTTATCTTCATCATTATAGAAAGAACTGTAAAACATTGCATCAGATAACTTATCAATAGATTTAGTATCTCTTACTTGTTACAACATCCATTCATGAGAATAAATAGGAAATAATTCTTCTCCACATCCAATCATACACGCATTTGATGAAAACACAAACTTGTCTCTAGTCCCATTAAAGAAGGACCTCTCAATTAAAGGAAACTCCAAAATAATTCTTAACAAAACAGAAAATGAGGGTCTTTGTAGCAACCTTCGACCTTTGCTAATAGGTCAATCCTCTTATTTAGAACATACTATTAACTAAAAATAACTACTAAAGTGAAACTAAGTAAAACAAAACTTGCCACATGGCACTCCTTTCTATCAGTTTTTCTAAGAGTCATCTCAAGATATGACTTAAGTGGGTGACTCTTCTTGTACTCTGACCACTTTATGAATAGATCCTCACAGGTGTTGGCATACAAGAATATATGTTGTTCCATTGGGGCCAAGTTAATATCTCTTATATCTACCGCATGTTCCCAATACTTGACTATACTGATACTTAATTGTTGTAGCATAGCCATAGGTTTGATCAGATGCTCCATAAACTGTTGTACCTGACCTAGCGTTGTGTCTTTCACCTTTTCTATTTCTTCGGCCCATGATGAGTCTTGCTTGGCCTGAGACTTGACCATGTTGCACAATTCGAAAAATTCTTCAGGTGTGCCAAATGTGAGGAGTCTGATGTCTTTCATCACTCGGTTGATTTTGATCCATATTTTCTCGCACTTAGCCCATTTCTCCTATATTTTTCGATGAGTTTTTCAAGACATTTTAGCCAAATACTCGATCGATTTCTTTATGCAGTCGATGTTGATTTCCCTTTGCACCCAAATGTCGTGCTCTTTTACATATCAACCCTTTTTCACCGCACTGATATAGTTGATTCTTTGAATGTCTTGTTGCAGTTTCTCATACCATCTCTCCATATCTTTGCACGTGGAAAGTGTCATGAGTGTGTCTTCTTGCATCTCAGTTATCCTTGTAGTGAATAGGTGTCGTTCATCTATAAACTTGTTGTAGGCCTCCTTGAGTTTGCTCCTTAGGTACATTGCGGCTTGTGTGGTGTCCTGGTAATATTTTTCCAAGAGGTGCAAATGTTCCAATTACTTTAAAGCAACAACCAACTCCTTTTCATCCCTTTTAGCCTATCCAAGGTGGAATCTATGATTTCCATCCCTCTGACAATAAGTTCGGACATCTTATCATGCTCTGTGTTGATCAGGTTTTCCTCCGTAGTGATGAGGATGGAGTGATCTAAAGTGATTCTCCTCTTCTTGGTGGTTCTCTGGATGATAGCTTTCCTTTTCCAATCATAAGCGATGGCATGTATGTCAGCTACTTCTTCCATGGGTTCGGGGATTTGTTGATCTCCCCAGGTGAGAATATTCCGCAAAATCCTGATGGTATATACTTGTTTAAGAGTGGGTTCTTGAGATTCTTCCATGTATCCTAAAGGCCCGACTTTTTTTGTTGCTCATCGGGTAGTTGAGCATCGATTTAAATTGAGGCATTGGGGGTAGGCTCGGTACTTACTTGATATTCAGTATTTGGGACGTCGATTTCATGTTGTGGAGCTTCTTCCTTTGGTTCATCTAACCTTGGCTCATCCTTCGGACTGTCCACTTGGGTCTTTGGTGCATTGGGAAGATCATTGTCTAATACACTCTTGACTTATTGTTCATTCTGCGGAACCGCATAAACTTGAGCATCGAGATTTGGCGCACTTGCTCTCCTTGATTTTTTTACTGTCTCTAGTTGAGCCGAAACACCTGTCAGCGATTTGGCCGGTGGGGTTGTGAATTCAGGGTTGTCTAACCTAGTAATTTCATCAATATCTATGAATTCAGGGTCGCTTGGGCTCGCCTAGCTTTCATATAGGTTTTCGTGAGGGAGCCTTGTCATACTTATGAGGTTTGGGTCATCTTGCAGCCAATAAATTATCCGTTGCACCTATTCTATCATGAGTAACCCACTCTCCCATGCATCTTGAGCCATGGGGGTACCTCTACCTTGCATCGGGGCTACCATGGGGGCTTCTGCTACTTCTATTGCTTCAGCTATTATCATTTCTTCTTTGGCCCTAAGGACCCCTTAAGACGATTTTTCTAGGATCATCGCATGTTCATCTAGGCTCGTGCCTTTACATCTGGTCATTTTTGGATCGACCATCCTTGCCACAACTTTGTCCCAATCCTGGGAATTTTTTGTGAAGACTTCATCTTCAAACTTATTGTGGGTGTATGGCTAGCAGGACGACACTTGAGAAGCATGTTCCAATAATAGGCCCTTTGTTTCATGCTTGAGGAATCGATCATTATGGAATAAGAATACCAATTGGCTCAACCCTTCCTACTTGGCTTGAGTGGTGTCTTTCACTAGGTAGAAGCCTACATGGAATCCATAAGGTATAAACACCCGCTTCTTATCCTTCACCGAGGTGGCATTGTAACCTTGCATGATGGTTTAGTATCATATCTCTCCCACTGCAATTTTGTTAGGGACATGTGTCGGTAGGAGATGAGGTTCTCCGATGACCCCGAATACCCTAATGTAGGTATCACGTTTGTCCAGATACCAGTGGTTGACCTTTAATATCACCTTTTTGGCTGTAGACGATATTCTTGGACACTCTTTCTTGAAAATAATAAAATAAATGCATGCAATGAATTAATTACAGATGAGGGAGTGGGATTTTTCATACCTACTCTCCCATTAGACACTGAAATATACATGGATTGGGAGCTCTATGATGTGCCATATTAGGTTCATGCTGACAAAGACATTTATGGCACACATGACATCCAACAGGTATGATGCCATGTAGAAGGTTGGAGTCTCCCCTTCTTTTGGCATCTGGGCCTGTTGTATGTAGATGCTTAGATTATTGGAAATGATGGATCCCCAGTTGAAGCTGCTCCTAGAAATAACTATTGTGTGTGCTAGACGCATCCACTCCTTTGAAAATCTAGAGCAGTCTTTCTCCCCATACAACCGACATATGAGATCCATTAGGAAGATGTATGGTTCTCTTAGGTTGGTCATTTGGTACCAACTGAAAGTCCAATTGGTGGATTTATTATCTTCTTTCCACCATGAGGCCATTACTCGAATGGTGTCGTGGTGCTCGTATAACTTCATGATGAAATCAATGTTCAGTCGCTCCTCCAGGTCTCTAAGCTTGTAATTTTTTTGGACCTCCACTGGAAAGAAAAATCCAACACACTCACCATTGTCGTCATTAATGAAACATTTTTGTGTGTCCATGTGGTCAATGAGCCACTTCAAGAGTTATATGCATAGGACCACTATAGGTATTCTTTCTACCATGTGTAGGTACAATATTCATATATTCGGAAAAACTTCATCGTCGAGCGCTATCACATATGGGTCACTCTACGAGACGTATTCTGAGAATTATTCCCTACTAATATTCTTGAAGAGTTCTACCCAGTGTGGGAGTACCACCTTGGTCCCAATGATTTCCTCTGTGTCTGCAAAGGCTAGAGGTTGAGTGAAAACCTTCATTGTGGATGTTTTAATGACTGTTTCTAATCTTGGAGCAAATTCTAATTGTTTTGCAGATCCTAGAGAAGAGCCTTCTCCTATCTATGGTTCAATCATATTGGGCATCCTCGATGATAACCTGGTGGTTGGATTTCTTGGAGGCATTGTTCCTACAATTGAAATAAAATCTTTTAGAGACGACGTACAGAGAAACATAGGATAAGATATATATATAAAGTGTAAACGTGAAAAAATCCATAGATTGGTACATACCTGTAACGCTTCCCAAAACTAGTTATTTGTTACTCACGGGATCTCTGTAGATTTCAAATCGCTCGTTTCACTTCTCCGAATTCTTAGAAACTTCTTTTCTTGTAGAATGGTTTCGTTTACCATGGTTCAAGAGAATTTAAACTGAGGAAGAACTTACCTTGTCGTATCAACCATTTAATCAGGGTGATGAGTGGAATTCAAACAAATCCTCTACCAAATCTCTGAATCTTAAATCCATCATGGTTTGATGGTGGAGGCACGGAGGGTGATGTGCTCTATCGAAAATTTCAAACGACTGTTTTGATTCGCACACGAAGTAGCAACTAATGCGAGATTTGGAACTAATTAGTCCCTTAAATTCTCTGAATCTAAACATCTCTAGCGCTAAAATGTCCCATTGTGTCACTTTATTAATGGGAGGATCGGGGATCAACAATGGGTTATGGACGTTATCGTTGATATCCTTCTATGAAAAACCTTTGATGCTGATCGATTTCATCATATGGTGTTGACATGGAAAAACTGGCTCGAAGGTGTGACTTGGATTTAGGGGACCAATAATGACTCGAGGTAAACCTGGGTCATATGTTTCTCCAATCTGGAAAATACACGTGGCGTTGAAGACCAGTGATTTAATTCGCGAGTATTAGTTGGAGTCAGGATTTTCTTCAAGTTGTGCGTTCTAAACTAAAAGGGGGATTGTCGATGCTGAAAGGTATCAGGGGTCGGTGATCGGGGATAAACCTATCGCATGTTTTTCTTTGGATTAGATTATTAGAAAACTCCCATTGCCAAAATGATTCAAGAATTGGTGATGAGGAAAAAATATTTAGCATGGTCAAAATGTTCGTCACAATTCGATTTTCCCTGATTTTGACAAGCGCATCGGGTATCAGGTATCGACAGTATCATTTATTTCTTCCTTAACGTTTACTCCCTTCGCCTTTTATCGATGTTTAAGGGGATCAACTATCAGAGATGTAAGTAGGTGATACTTGTCGTCGAAGAAAATATTCCTTTCACCGATGTCGGTGAAGATCGACGCTCGACGACTGAGGCTTTTTGAGTGATTCTTTTCCACCTCTTAATTCCTTCCAAAGCCAGATCTTGGGCACGTTGGGCTAAGTGTTTTGGCTGATGATTCCTTATTTAAGTGTTAATACCTTTTAATTCATGGAGTTTCATAAAGTTAAAAAATCCTGAATAGCTAATGAGCTTTAAGAGAACAAGAAAAGACAAAACATTTCTGAAAAGAAAATCGAATTCAGACAGTGCAAAGATTAAGTGGTACCCAAAAAGTGAAAAATTGACATAGGCTTTTTAGGGTGTGTTGAGTGCTCAACAAATGGATACTTACTGGGTGAAATAAGAAACTCTATTCCTTCCTTGGGGTCGGTTGATGCAAAATATCATTAGGAGCTTAACTGGTTTTCATCGGAGCTTCTTTTACCCTTGCATTTGGAATTTCCCCGATTTATGCATCTGGGCCTGCCTGTGGGGTTTTTTGACCTTTATTCCACCTTCTTTTTCGTGTAACCTTGAATCATTTCCCCTTTTGACAAGAGTCTATTAAATCATTCATTGGCACTAGGCCTTTTAGTTACCCTTATTCATTTGTTACGGTGTTGCTCCACTGGTAGCAAGCATCCACAGTCCCAATGGAGTCACCCTGACGTCACAGACCTTTTTCTGCTACCAGAGACCATCCATAGCCCCAACGGAGATATCTGTATACCCTCTCCTACTATGCACTCATTTGATATAATTGGATTTTACTTCGGTAGAATGACCTGAGTGAGCGGGAGAGGAGGATGTCTGTTATTTGCAAACAAAATGAGATGGTTAAGGTGAAACTCACTATCTTTGTCTCTGAGGTGCATGTAGTCCTTTCTGTCTTACCATCTTTCCATTAAATTTTTACCAGGCCACTAAGAATACACTTCCTCATTTATCCAAAGTTGTTCATTTGTGCAATTTAGATGAAGAATCTCTTGAAACAACCGTAGGTTCCTCAATGTTTTTTGTAAGCGACGAGTTAGGAAGAGAGTTTGGTATGTCGCATGATTTGAGGTCAACCATTGTCTTGATAAACACAATCTTTGAAAATCTCAGAAGTAATATCAAAAAAGATAAAACAAAAAGTATAAATGAAAAAAGATAAATCGACGCATAAAAAATAAACACAAATTTTTATTTTTTTTAATGAAAATATTGTTTCAGGGCTTGTCCATTCACTAGGAGATCGTCAGATTCCCCCCTCAGATTTTGTAGTCGATATGTGCCTAACCCAAGATTCTTGGCCACCTGGAAAGGTCCGAGCCATAAATTATGAAACTTAGAATGTTTTCCTTTAAGTTCATTTGCTCTGTCCCACTTTAGTACTAGGTCTCCTACTTCAAAATTATTCTCTTTAGCCTTATGTTTATCAAACCACATTTTAACTATATGATGGTGGGCTATGAAATTTGATTTATCTTTCTCCCTTTCTTATTCTAACATGAGTAGGGTATCAATTCTTTGTTGTAAGATTGATGAGGGTTTCCCTCTGGACTCCTGAGAAACTTGAAGAGATGGAAGATATAGTTCATTTGGGAGAATTGCTTCCCATCCGTATACTAGAAAGTATGGGGAATTACCTATAGCTTCCTTGGGTGTAAATATATCTTCCCATAAGGCATTATGGAGTAGTTTATGCCAATTTCTCTGGTTGTCTACAACTTTTTTATTTAATATTCTTACGAGGTTCTTATTAGTTGATTATGCCACTCTGTTTCCCCGTGGATAATAGTTTGTGGAGTATCCAATTATGATTCCTTTGTATAGAGAAAAAATTGTTAATAGGGTGGAAGAAAATTAAGCTACGTTATCAAAAACAAGGACAGAAGGGACATTGAATCTTCTAATTAGTTGTTTTTATATGAGTTGGATTACCACCTTCTCGTTTACATGAGTCAGTGGGATGGCTTCTGCCCATTTATTGAAATAATCGATGGCGATAAGTATGTACTTATGTTGTCTTGAGGAACTTGGTGTAATTTCTTCTATGATATCTAACCCCCATTGCTCAAAAGGCCTAGAAATGGTCACCGGTTGGTGTGGGACAACTACTCCCTTCTCCCTCCCAGTGTTAGTTTGAGAAGTTTTACAGTTTCTAGTATATGTGTGACCGTCCTTGAACAAAGTGGGCCAATAATAGCCAACTATCTGTATCTTATGAGTGATGGTGTTTCCTGTAAAATGGTCGTCAGCAGGGCCATCATGGATCTCCTTCAAAACCTTGTCTTCATATTCACATTTGAGACATATTAAAAGTACCCCATCATAATTGACCTAGAAAATTATCAAATTTATGCGGTGATATTGTGCAGATTTTATCGTAAGAGCTCTCCTTTCCCTAGGGTTTAGGTTTTCTAGGCAATTCATGTTGTGCAGGAAATAAGTCAATTTCTCATACCAAGATTCTTTCCCTAGGGATATGTATGAAGCTTAACCACACCATAATTCCATTTCATTCTCCCATCCGGGGTCTTCATTTACTTGGTCTTGAGCTTTGGCTACCAGTTTACATAACCCTTGTCCTTTAACCAATTTAGCAGGTTTTATATATAGATCAAATTCTTGGACTACTGCCATCCAGTTCACTCTTATTTCCCCCATATCCTGTTGAATAAATAGGGATCAGACTACAGGGTGAGGCACAATTACTTTGGTATGGTTCTTGAGGATGTAAGATCTGAAATGTTTTACTGCCTTATGAACCACATAAGCCTTTTTTTCTATAGCAGGATAATTTAGTTTGGAACCTTGGAGATTAGTGCTCATGAACGATATCAGGGCTTCATTTTTTTCATCATCCATCTGAGTTAATATTGCGTCTAATGATTGATCAGAGGTGAAAGTATAAAGGAAGAAATATTTGTTGAAATCAGGACTTCGCAGCACTCAGGATTCAAAGATTGTAGTTTTAATATTGCTAGAATCCTTCTTTCGTTCATCATCTCACTTAAAATCAACATCCTTACAAATCTTTTTTTGTAGGGGTTTGATAGTTTCCGCACAAAATTGATTTTCTTGAAGAACGACTGCATAGCCTTTTTGTTTGTGAGGTAATGGAAGTTGAGCTATAGCCTTAATTATTTCTGGGTCTATGCTAATGCTTGCTTGAGATATAATGTGGCCTAACAACTTACCTTCATCAACACCAAAAATAGTTTTTTAGGGTTTATGTATATGTTGTATATCATACACCTTTCAAAAATCTGGGTTAAGTGTTGGATTTGATATTCTCTATTATTTTAATACATAGTCACGTCATCCAAGTAAACTACTACACACATGTTGATTAGTCCCCGAAATGCCACATCCATAGCCCTCTGGAAAGTTTCCCTTGCATTGATTAACCCAAAAGGCATGTGTTTGTAAGGGAAGGTTCCCCACATGGTTTGTAAGGTAGTTTTTAATAGGTCTTCTTCTGAAACTAGAACCTGGTTGTAACTTGAGAAACCATCTAGTAAGGAGAAAATTTTAGAGCCAGACACAGTCTGCAGGAGTTTCTCCATTGGTGGGACTGGGTAGTTGCCTTTTTCTAAAGATCTGTTGAGGTTTCTAAAATATATGCAGAAGCAGATCTCCCCAGGCTTTTTCCTTAAAGAAACAAAATTTTCTACCCATGTAGAGTGTCTAACCTAGAAGATCATTTTGGCATCTAACAGTTTCTTTAATTCCTAACACATGAGAGGCTCCAGGGATGGGTGGTACTTCCAAAGATTCAGTTGGAAGGGTTTTACTTCAGGATTTAAAGGGATAGTGTGTTGAATGATACATGTATCACAATTTTTCAGATCTTGATAGGACCACATAAAGACATCTTGATACTGTCTGAAAATTTTGAGGTAGGCCTTCCTTTCCTTTTTAGATATTGTCTTGCCGAGGTTTATGTTTTTTGGGTTTTCCAAGGTTTTGAGATTTATAGTTTCATGCATGGGACAGGAAATATCGATATTCACATTTTTTGATCCCTTAAATCTTTCCTTTAGGTCAAAAAGATTTTATAAATTAGTTATCCCCTTTGGTATCATGTGACACTTCAATTTGTCAGTCGGTCGATCTGTATGAGGGTTGATTTTCGTTGATTGTTCCTACAATAATTCAACGTCAATAGCCAAGTCTTTGAAATTATCTTGGTTAGTAAAACAATTTATGATCTATTCATCTCCTTCAAAGAAATTCCAATTAGAGATATTGTTGGGCACCGTTGGTTTGTAGAGAAATTCCACAGTAAATCAGGGGGCTTCATAATCTTCTAGAGGTGACAACCTTGAAGCCGTAGTGGCTAGAGAAACAACAAGAATGTTCTTCACTCTAGGAATTGTTGTAATGTTGAAAGCTTCAAAATTCTCTATTAGCCTATGGACTTCTTGTTGGTAATTCTTCAAGTGTGGAGAATTGCAATGTATACTATTCCTAACTTGTCAATGTATATTGTTCCTAACTTGTCTAACAATGATTTTAGAATCTATGAAAAACCTTTACTTCTTTATTGTTCAAGTCCATGTCTTTCTTTATACCTTGTACTAGAGCTCCATACTCGACAGTATTGTTTGTGAATTCAAACTCAAGTCTACAGGATAGAAAATATTGTTTACCTTTTGAATTAATGAGGTTGCACCCAACCCCATACCCTTCTTTCGATTTAGAGCCATATAAGTACAAGGTCCAAAATTGTGGGCGAAATCTATCATCTTATACTTTCTTATCACTTTCCTCTTTTCCTCTTGTTAGTTCTATGGTTTCCCCCGTCATTGCCAGAAATTCCTTTCGAAAAATAATTTCAGAGTTTTGAGTAAGAGGGACATCAGATGAGAGAGGGGAGAAGTTCCCGAAGTAGGAATCATAGGAATAATTTCCTAGAACATGAAAATTTGTCGATGAGGGTTCATTTAGGGTTTCTAAGTTAGTGAGAGTATGTTTTAGATATATTTCCCTATCAATTCTGATCATATTTTTGTGCCCTTTTAATGGCATCCAAAGATGAGCC
>JZKD02S2044479.1:2363418-2384118 GCA_000966675.3 Picea glauca | reverse complement strand
CATACAAGGTATCGTGGTTGCAGAAAAGACATCAGGTCATGGTAAGTCAACAATTCCAAGTTGAATTTAAAATAGGAGGTTACAAATATGAAATATTATGTGATGCAATTCCTATCGGTGTCTGTCATATTTTATTGTGGAGGCCATGGCAGTATGACCGAAAATTTATTCATCATGGAAGGAAGAATACCTATACCCTATAAAATAATGATAAAACACATATGTTGTTACCCATATAAGACAAAGAACAAAAGAAAGAAACTAGTTCAAGCATACTTCTCATGAGTGGGAAGGCCTCTTGAATGAAGTAAAGAAGGAGAAAGAAATGAATTTTGATGTAGTGAGGAAGCCTAGAGTTATCCTTACGAATTTTTCTGTAGAAGATTTTCCTGTAGAAATTCAGGAACTGTTAGAAAACTTTGTTGATATAGTCGTGGATGAATTACCACAGTCATTCCCACCCATTAGGAGCATAAGCCATCATATTGACCTTGTTTCAGGAGCTAGTTTACCAAACAAAGAATATTATAGGTTAACACCTAGAGAGAATGAGGAGGTCAAGAATCAAGTCCAAGAGTTGTTGGATAAAGGGTTAGTCATGGAAATACTAAGCCCATGTGCAGTACCGACTGTATTAAGTCCAAATAAAGATGGGGGATGGAGGATGTGTACAGATTCCTAGGCCATCAACAAGACAACCATTAGATAAAAATTCTCTTTACCAAGGATGTATGATTAAATTGATGGAATGCTTGAGTGGAGCAATATTTTTTTTCAAGATAGACTTGAAGAGCGGTTATCATCAAATACAAATGAGAGAGGGAGATGAATGGAAAAGAACATTCAAGACAAATGAAGGATTATTTGAATGGTTGGTGATGTCGTTTGGGTTGAAAAATGCACCAAGCACATTCATGGGATTAATGAATGAAGTGTTGAAAGACTTCATAGGCAAATTTGTCATAGTATATCTAGATGACATACTAATCTTCAACAAGAATAACAAAGAACACTTAAGACATTTGACCTTAGTGATGGAAAGGTTGCGGCAAGAGAAATTGTTGATAAATCTGAAGAAGAGTTCTTTTATGAAGAAGGAGATCATATATTTGGGTTTCGTAATCTATTCAAATGAATTGAAGATGGACCCTGAAAAAGTGAGAGCAATCAAAGAATGGTCATCGTCGAGCAACATATTTGAGGTAAGAAGTTTTCATGGGTTAGCAATCTTTTATAGAAAACTTATCAGAAATTTCAATGGCATATGTGCACCCATGTCGGACACTATGAATAAGAATAATAAGTCCTTCAGTTGGAAAGAGGAAGCTAAAAAAATTTTCAAAGTGTTGAAAGAGAAGATCACAGAGCAGCCAATTCTGGTCTTACCAGATTTTGGAAAAACATTTCAGGTGAGATGTGACGCAAGTGGATTATCTATTGAAGTAGTCTTGAGTCTGCACAATAGGCCAGTTGCTTATTTTTGTGAGAAACTGAATGACACCAAGCAAAAGTATTCCACGTATGATAAGGAATTTTATGAGGTGATTCAATCTTTGAAGAAATGGAGGCATTACAAAATTCCTAAATAATTTTTCTTGTACAATGATAATCATGCTTTGCAATTTATTACTAGGCAAGAAAAGTTGAATCAGAAACATGCAAAATGGGTAGAATTTATGCAGAATTTTACTTTTGTTGTTAAAGACATTGTTGGAACTGCTAACAAAGTCACAAATGGTTTGAGCAAACAGAGTTTTATTGTACAGGAATTCTAGGTGCAGACCTTGGGGTTCGAACACCTCAAGGAGATGTATAAAGGATACACGGATTTTAAAGAAGCTTATGAGGCATGCAAGAATCCTTTGTTGGGAGACAGAAGCCCATGGAATGGATATTTGATCCAGGATGGATTATTTTTCAAAGGGAGCCAATTATGCATTCCGAAGTGTTGAATGAGAGACAACCTACTGAAAGAGAAACATAGTGGAGGTTTAGATGGAAACTTTGTTCACGATAAGACATTTGCACAGTTGCGAAATTTGTATTATTGGCTGAGCATGAGAGAAGAAGTTAAGAAGTTCATGAACAAATGCAGAATTTGTCAGTATGCAAAAGGAAGACAACAGAACACTGGATTGTATCAACCATTACCAATTCCAAAAAGGTCATGGGATGCAATCAATATGGATTTTGTTTTGGGATTGCATAGAACTCAAAAAGGGAGTGATTCCATATTTGTTGTGGTAGACAGATTCTAAAAAATGGCACATTTTCATACCATTCCAAAAGACAAGCGATTTCACAAACATCACAAATTTATTTTTCAGAGAATTAGTGATGCTACATGGATTGTCGAGGAGCATAGTTTTAGATAGAGACGCCAAATTTGTAGGACGCTTTTGGAGGACTCTATGGAAGAGGCTAGGGATGAACTTATCCTTTAGTTCAACATACCACCCTCAAACATATGGACAAAAAAGAGTCGTAAACAGAAGTCACAAAAAATTATTGAGTAGTTTAGTCACTGAGCAAGCTCGACAATGGGATCAGATTCTGGCATAGGCAGAATTTGCATTCAATAATTCGGTGAACAAGAGCATAGAAAAAAGTCCATTTGAAATTGTGTATGGTGTACATCCAAGAGGAATTAAAGAGTTGAGAGACTTGATTCAAGATGAGTTCAGAAGTGCTGAAGTAGAGGATTCTGCAACATAAATGCAGAAACTCCATGACAAAGTCAAAGAGTAGCTAGAGGACAAAAATCAGAAATGCAAAAGAAAAATTGATCAAAAGAGAAGAGAAGTTCAATTCGAAGTTGGAAATAAAGTTTTATATCCTTTGAGAAAAGAGAGGTTTCCAAGGGGAATGTACAACAAGTTAAGGATGAAGAAGATAGGACCATGCATCGACGCAAGATTCTTAGAAAATTTACAACCAATGCTTATGAGATTGAGTTGCCAGACAATGTTGGGATATCACCGATATTCCATGTTGCAGACCTGTATCCTTACAGGAGAGATGAAGCAGGGGAATTAGATGATCAGAAAGAAATTCAATGGGAAGATCAATTGCCCACAGTAAAAAAACCACAGATGTAGAAAAATTTTGAACAAAGGGATGGAAAGAAAACTAGGAGAAAGACATATCTTGAATATTTGGTGAAGTGGAAAGATCATCCAATGGAATATGAAAGTTGGGTCATAGAACCTGATATTTTGAAGCATGGAAAGATAGTGTAGGAGCTCATGGACAATAGTCCATGAAATTTTTTAACTAGAGGAGTGTGATGTAGGAGCATCGCCTTCAAAGTCCACAATGCACACATGGAGGAAAACAAATGACATCTCAACAATGACAAAGTTTCAAATCAAGCATTTAACTCATAATTTAATTGGTTGTTGAGATATTTTGTAACAACATTTTAAAAATGTAACTTGTTTGTAAAGTATTGAAAGACTGTAAGAAATGAAGATATGGAGTGTTGACTCTATTTGGCAATAACTAGTAGTTATTTTAATAGGAAAAAGTAGATAATAGCTTTCAATTTGAAATGATAGATTTGAAAACAAGATGAGAGAGCTCATAGAGAGGTCCTTAGATATTTTTTCAGTATTGCACTGTAATAAAGAAGAGAAAAACACAAGATAGAGTAGATCATAGTAGAGCAAAGTAGAGCAGCATAAGCACTATGTATTTTGTTTTTCATGAATGAATAGAACATACAGAAACTTTCCTAGATCCTTGAACCATGTTCATTTCATGTGGGATTGAATGAATGTTATTTTGTGTGCATGATTTGTTCCAATTCGTTCATGTATGATTGCTCAAGAGATTAATTGTATGAGTTCGTCACGAAGCTAGTTGAGTTTCAATCGTTTCTCTTCTGATACTTGTCTGCAAGGTGTGCATCTCAAACGCAAGGAGTGCATCGACTGAGTCTCAAATTGAATCAGAGAGAAGTCCAGAGAGAACCATAGAAACTCAAACCATGTGCAAGGTGTGCACAGTGTCAATAATCCAACAAGCTTTGAAGGACCATTGCAGAAGAATGCTAGGTGGGCGAGAAGAATTTCCTTTTCAAGAAAATCCTTTGAACTGAGTTATTCGAAATCCTGAGAATGCAAGGTGTGCATGGGAGATTGAAATAATTTTAAGGATACAAGGTCAGAAGAGATAAAACTTTTCACAATTGTTGACGAGATCCTAGAGATGTATTCTTTGGGAGAACAAAGGTTTGGAACCTTTGAAAGTGGATAAATATTCAAGGTGAAGATATATTAGAATCATGGGAGGAGGAGAGATAGTAACCGTCTGATTGGTTGTGGAGAATAATCTAGATCATTAGATCTACTTCTAGGCAGAGGAGGAACGAACATAAGGAAATTGGATCTTAACCATCATATCTAAGCGTATGGACTGATAATCATTGGATCCAAAGAAACGTGCATGAGTTTTAACTCTTTGGACTTGCACAGGAGACAAGGTTCGCAAAGTCGTGAAATCTTGACATCATCAAAACCATCCATTGGAAGGAATGCATGGCGAATGATCATAATTTCATTGACTCGCTACTCAAAGAATTCAAAGGGAAAATTCATGAAACTCGAGAAACACGAAATCGTGAAAAGATTCCAGTCATTGATTGAGGAGAAATATGGACCGTTGATTGTCCAGTGAGAATTTCAACATTTTGGGGATCGAGAGAATGGAGGTGAAGAGTCTTTCAAATATTCTATACAAAAAATCCCGATACACGAAATCCTGATGAGATCTAGACCATTATATCCATAGGATCCCAAGCCGTCAGTTCTGGAGCATCCTGAAATATCAGAATATCGGAATTCGAGGTGTGAAGGAAATTGTGACTTCGAAGTCGCAAGTTGTGAAATCTTGATTCACGAAAATAAATCCTAGACCATCCTATCTGATAAGACACATGGAAGGTTGGAGAATCATCGTGAGCCCAAAAGTGGTTGAATTCCAAAGTACTTGCGACTATGCCGACAATCACGTCATCATAGCCCTAGGTTACATCAAGTGAGGGCTTATCCGAAAGGGAGCTAAGTCGACACTCTGAGTCTTTGCACAGAGTGAAAGGGGAAGGTCGTGGGTTACTGTCAGACCTACACCAAGAAGCCAAGGGGGGTTGTGTTTAGATACAGAGGGGGAGCTTTAAGGTTCAAGAGAGTTTTTTGACTCGATAATAGGAGATCCAAGACCGGGAGGTCCCGCATCCCTATGGGAGGAGTAGGGGGGTTGCACCATATTATATGTTCAAAAAATATACATTTTAGTATTAGCAAGTTTCTTTATTACATTACGCAAAGAAATTGCACATCACATTGTTTAACATAGCGCGTATTTTATAGTGAAGTTTGTAATCATGTAATTTTGAGTTGCGCAGAGTAGCACTCTATGCTGCAGATCCAAGATTTAGTATCAAAGCAGGTTGATCAAATAATTTTTTATCAAAGTAATTTTCAAGAGCAACAACTCTATTGTAGATTGAAAATATGGCCTCTACTTCAAATCTGCAACCTCCCACTTTTACAAGAAAGAATTATGATTTATGGTCCTTTACCATGAAGGCGTTATTTCGGGGTCAATATGTATGGGAGATAGTCAAGAATGGCTATGTGGAAAAAACATATTAGGAATATTACAATGCTCTCACACAAGATGAGAAGGATGAATTGAAAGATAAAAGAAATAAGTATGGAAAGATGATGTTTTACATACATCAAGCCACACATAAATATTACTCCCAAGAGTTTGATCACCAAAGAAATCCAAGGAAGCATGGGACATATTACAAACCTCTTATCAAGGTATGAAAAAAGTGAAGACTTCAAAACTACAATTTCTTAGAAGAGATTTTGAAACTCCTTCAATGAAACACTCAGATTTAGTAGATTCATTTTACACCCATGTCATTGATCTGATAAATAAGATTAAGTCTCATGGAGAAACCATAAAGGATAGAAAAGTTTTTGAGAAGGTACTGTTGAGGGGTCCTAAATCCATTTAACTCAACAATAGGAACCAAACCTGCCACCGAGGCCCTATTAGACTCTGCAACATTTAACAGTGGAATGGTTCTCCAGATCTTGCGATCTAGCCAAAATAATAGATGGGCTTTATGTTTTCTCGTGAATATTTTTCTCCTTCGATTTCAAAGTTCTTTTTTCTGTATTTTTTTTAGGTAGGTCTGATATAATGTAAATACGATGTAAACCAACCAAGTAACAAAGTGGGAACAAACTTAAATAATGGAGAAAAGGCTGAGCTTGGGACAACCCTTTACTCTAGCAGGTATACAATGATAATCTAGCATAGGCCTAATATTAATATGTTAACTGTGTGGGTATTCCAATTACTGACTGAAATATGATTTATCATAAGAAAACATGCATACAATAAATGATGGAATGTAAAATAATTCACTTAACTCTAATCATAAATCACATGATATCACAAAGATTTATCTTCATCATTATAGAAAGAACTGTAAAACATTGCATCAGATAACTTATCAATAGATTTAGTATCTCTTACTTGTTACAACATCCATTCATGAGAATAAATAGGAAATAATTCTTCTCCACATCCAATCATACACGCATTTGATGAAAACACAAACTTGTCTCTAGTCCCATTAAAGAAGGACCTCTCAATTAAAGGAAACTCCAAAATAATTCTTAACAAAACAGAAAATGAGGGTCTTTGTAGCAACCTTCGACCTTTGCTAATAGGTCAATCCTCTTATTTAGAACATACTATTAACTAAAAATAACTACTAAAGTGAAACTAAGTAAAACAAAACTTGCCACATGGCACTCCTTTCTATCAGTTTTTCTAAGAGTCATCTCAAGATATGACTTAAGTGGGTGACTCTTCTTGTACTCTGACCACTTTATGAATAGATCCTCACAGGTGTTGGCATACAAGAATATATGTTGTTCCATTGGGGCCAAGTTAATATCTCTTATATCTACCGCATGTTCCCAATACTTGACTATACTGATACTTAATTGTTGTAGCATAGCCATAGGTTTGATCAGATGCTCCATAAACTGTTGTACCTGACCTAGCGTTGTGTCTTTCACCTTTTCTATTTCTTCGGCCCATGATGAGTCTTGCTTGGCCTGAGACTTGACCATGTTGCACAATTCGAAAAATTCTTCAGGTGTGCCAAATGTGAGGAGTCTGATGTCTTTCATCACTCGGTTGATTTTGATCCATATTTTCTCGCACTTAGCCCATTTCTCCTATATTTTTCGATGAGTTTTTCAAGACATTTTAGCCAAATACTCGATCGATTTCTTTATGCAGTCGATGTTGATTTCCCTTTGCACCCAAATGTCGTGCTCTTTTACATATCAACCCTTTTTCACCGCACTGATATAGTTGATTCTTTGAATGTCTTGTTGCAGTTTCTCATACCATCTCTCCATATCTTTGCACGTGGAAAGTGTCATGAGTGTGTCTTCTTGCATCTCAGTTATCCTTGTAGTGAATAGGTGTCGTTCATCTATAAACTTGTTGTAGGCCTCCTTGAGTTTGCTCCTTAGGTACATTGCGGCTTGTGTGGTGTCCTGGTAATATTTTTCCAAGAGGTGCAAATGTTCCAATTACTTTAAAGCAACAACCAACTCCTTTTCATCCCTTTTAGCCTATCCAAGGTGGAATCTATGATTTCCATCCCTCTGACAATAAGTTCGGACATCTTATCATGCTCTGTGTTGATCAGGTTTTCCTCCGTAGTGATGAGGATGGAGTGATCTAAAGTGATTCTCCTCTTCTTGGTGGTTCTCTGGATGATAGCTTTCCTTTTCCAATCATAAGCGATGGCATGTATGTCAGCTACTTCTTCCATGGGTTCGGGGATTTGTTGATCTCCCCAGGTGAGAATATTCCGCAAAATCCTGATGGTATATACTTGTTTAAGAGTGGGTTCTTGAGATTCTTCCATGTATCCTAAAGGCCCGACTTTTTTTGTTGCTCATCGGGTAGTTGAGCATCGATTTAAATTGAGGCATTGGGGGTAGGCTCGGTACTTACTTGATATTCAGTATTTGGGACGTCGATTTCATGTTGTGGAGCTTCTTCCTTTGGTTCATCTAACCTTGGCTCATCCTTCGGACTGTCCACTTGGGTCTTTGGTGCATTGGGAAGATCATTGTCTAATACACTCTTGACTTATTGTTCATTCTGCGGAACCGCATAAACTTGAGCATCGAGATTTGGCGCACTTGCTCTCCTTGATTTTTTTACTGTCTCTAGTTGAGCCGAAACACCTGTCAGCGATTTGGCCGGTGGGGTTGTGAATTCAGGGTTGTCTAACCTAGTAATTTCATCAATATCTATGAATTCAGGGTCGCTTGGGCTCGCCTAGCTTTCATATAGGTTTTCGTGAGGGAGCCTTGTCATACTTATGAGGTTTGGGTCATCTTGCAGCCAATAAATTATCCGTTGCACCTATTCTATCATGAGTAACCCACTCTCCCATGCATCTTGAGCCATGGGGGTACCTCTACCTTGCATCGGGGCTACCATGGGGGCTTCTGCTACTTCTATTGCTTCAGCTATTATCATTTCTTCTTTGGCCCTAAGGACCCCTTAAGACGATTTTTCTAGGATCATCGCATGTTCATCTAGGCTCGTGCCTTTACATCTGGTCATTTTTGGATCGACCATCCTTGCCACAACTTTGTCCCAATCCTGGGAATTTTTTGTGAAGACTTCATCTTCAAACTTATTGTGGGTGTATGGCTAGCAGGACGACACTTGAGAAGCATGTTCCAATAATAGGCCCTTTGTTTCATGCTTGAGGAATCGATCATTATGGAATAAGAATACCAATTGGCTCAACCCTTCCTACTTGGCTTGAGTGGTGTCTTTCACTAGGTAGAAGCCTACATGGAATCCATAAGGTATAAACACCCGCTTCTTATCCTTCACCGAGGTGGCATTGTAACCTTGCATGATGGTTTAGTATCATATCTCTCCCACTGCAATTTTGTTAGGGACATGTGTCGGTAGGAGATGAGGTTCTCCGATGACCCCGAATACCCTAATGTAGGTATCACGTTTGTCCAGATACCAGTGGTTGACCTTTAATATCACCTTTTTGGCTGTAGACGATATTCTTGGACACTCTTTCTTGAAAATAATAAAATAAATGCATGCAATGAATTAATTACAGATGAGGGAGTGGGATTTTTCATACCTACTCTCCCATTAGACACTGAAATATACATGGATTGGGAGCTCTATGATGTGCCATATTAGGTTCATGCTGACAAAGACATTTATGGCACACATGACATCCAACAGGTATGATGCCATGTAGAAGGTTGGAGTCTCCCCTTCTTTTGGCATCTGGGCCTGTTGTATGTAGATGCTTAGATTATTGGAAATGATGGATCCCCAGTTGAAGCTGCTCCTAGAAATAACTATTGTGTGTGCTAGACGCATCCACTCCTTTGAAAATCTAGAGCAGTCTTTCTCCCCATACAACCGACATATGAGATCCATTAGGAAGATGTATGGTTCTCTTAGGTTGGTCATTTGGTACCAACTGAAAGTCCAATTGGTGGATTTATTATCTTCTTTCCACCATGAGGCCATTACTCGAATGGTGTCGTGGTGCTCGTATAACTTCATGATGAAATCAATGTTCAGTCGCTCCTCCAGGTCTCTAAGCTTGTAATTTTTTTGGACCTCCACTGGAAAGAAAAATCCAACACACTCACCATTGTCGTCATTAATGAAACATTTTTGTGTGTCCATGTGGTCAATGAGCCACTTCAAGAGTTATATGCATAGGACCACTATAGGTATTCTTTCTACCATGTGTAGGTACAATATTCATATATTCGGAAAAACTTCATCGTCGAGCGCTATCACATATGGGTCACTCTACGAGACGTATTCTGAGAATTATTCCCTACTAATATTCTTGAAGAGTTCTACCCAGTGTGGGAGTACCACCTTGGTCCCAATGATTTCCTCTGTGTCTGCAAAGGCTAGAGGTTGAGTGAAAACCTTCATTGTGGATGTTTTAATGACTGTTTCTAATCTTGGAGCAAATTCTAATTGTTTTGCAGATCCTAGAGAAGAGCCTTCTCCTATCTATGGTTCAATCATATTGGGCATCCTCGATGATAACCTGGTGGTTGGATTTCTTGGAGGCATTGTTCCTACAATTGAAATAAAATCTTTTAGAGACGACGTACAGAGAAACATAGGATAAGATATATATATAAAGTGTAAACGTGAAAAAATCCATAGATTGGTACATACCTGTAACGCTTCCCAAAACTAGTTATTTGTTACTCACGGGATCTCTGTAGATTTCAAATCGCTCGTTTCACTTCTCCGAATTCTTAGAAACTTCTTTTCTTGTAGAATGGTTTCGTTTACCATGGTTCAAGAGAATTTAAACTGAGGAAGAACTTACCTTGTCGTATCAACCATTTAATCAGGGTGATGAGTGGAATTCAAACAAATCCTCTACCAAATCTCTGAATCTTAAATCCATCATGGTTTGATGGTGGAGGCACGGAGGGTGATGTGCTCTATCGAAAATTTCAAACGACTGTTTTGATTCGCACACGAAGTAGCAACTAATGCGAGATTTGGAACTAATTAGTCCCTTAAATTCTCTGAATCTAAACATCTCTAGCGCTAAAATGTCCCATTGTGTCACTTTATTAATGGGAGGATCGGGGATCAACAATGGGTTATGGACGTTATCGTTGATATCCTTCTATGAAAAACCTTTGATGCTGATCGATTTCATCATATGGTGTTGACATGGAAAAACTGGCTCGAAGGTGTGACTTGGATTTAGGGGACCAATAATGACTCGAGGTAAACCTGGGTCATATGTTTCTCCAATCTGGAAAATACACGTGGCGTTGAAGACCAGTGATTTAATTCGCGAGTATTAGTTGGAGTCAGGATTTTCTTCAAGTTGTGCGTTCTAAACTAAAAGGGGGATTGTCGATGCTGAAAGGTATCAGGGGTCGGTGATCGGGGATAAACCTATCGCATGTTTTTCTTTGGATTAGATTATTAGAAAACTCCCATTGCCAAAATGATTCAAGAATTGGTGATGAGGAAAAAATATTTAGCATGGTCAAAATGTTCGTCACAATTCGATTTTCCCTGATTTTGACAAGCGCATCGGGTATCAGGTATCGACAGTATCATTTATTTCTTCCTTAACGTTTACTCCCTTCGCCTTTTATCGATGTTTAAGGGGATCAACTATCAGAGATGTAAGTAGGTGATACTTGTCGTCGAAGAAAATATTCCTTTCACCGATGTCGGTGAAGATCGACGCTCGACGACTGAGGCTTTTTGAGTGATTCTTTTCCACCTCTTAATTCCTTCCAAAGCCAGATCTTGGGCACGTTGGGCTAAGTGTTTTGGCTGATGATTCCTTATTTAAGTGTTAATACCTTTTAATTCATGGAGTTTCATAAAGTTAAAAAATCCTGAATAGCTAATGAGCTTTAAGAGAACAAGAAAAGACAAAACATTTCTGAAAAGAAAATCGAATTCAGACAGTGCAAAGATTAAGTGGTACCCAAAAAGTGAAAAATTGACATAGGCTTTTTAGGGTGTGTTGAGTGCTCAACAAATGGATACTTACTGGGTGAAATAAGAAACTCTATTCCTTCCTTGGGGTCGGTTGATGCAAAATATCATTAGGAGCTTAACTGGTTTTCATCGGAGCTTCTTTTACCCTTGCATTTGGAATTTCCCCGATTTATGCATCTGGGCCTGCCTGTGGGGTTTTTTGACCTTTATTCCACCTTCTTTTTCGTGTAACCTTGAATCATTTCCCCTTTTGACAAGAGTCTATTAAATCATTCATTGGCACTAGGCCTTTTAGTTACCCTTATTCATTTGTTACGGTGTTGCTCCACTGGTAGCAAGCATCCACAGTCCCAATGGAGTCACCCTGACGTCACAGACCTTTTTCTGCTACCAGAGACCATCCATAGCCCCAACGGAGATATCTGTATACCCTCTCCTACTATGCACTCATTTGATATAATTGGATTTTACTTCGGTAGAATGACCTGAGTGAGCGGGAGAGGAGGATGTCTGTTATTTGCAAACAAAATGAGATGGTTAAGGTGAAACTCACTATCTTTGTCTCTGAGGTGCATGTAGTCCTTTCTGTCTTACCATCTTTCCATTAAATTTTTACCAGGCCACTAAGAATACACTTCCTCATTTATCCAAAGTTGTTCATTTGTGCAATTTAGATGAAGAATCTCTTGAAACAACCGTAGGTTCCTCAATGTTTTTTGTAAGCGACGAGTTAGGAAGAGAGTTTGGTATGTCGCATGATTTGAGGTCAACCATTGTCTTGATAAACACAATCTTTGAAAATCTCAGAAGTAATATCAAAAAAGATAAAACAAAAAGTATAAATGAAAAAAGATAAATCGACGCATAAAAAATAAACACAAATTTTTATTTTTTTTAATGAAAATATTGTTTCAGGGCTTGTCCATTCACTAGGAGATCGTCAGATTCCCCCCTCAGATTTTGTAGTCGATATGTGCCTAACCCAAGATTCTTGGCCACCTGGAAAGGTCCGAGCCATAAATTATGAAACTTAGAATGTTTTCCTTTAAGTTCATTTGCTCTGTCCCACTTTAGTACTAGGTCTCCTACTTCAAAATTATTCTCTTTAGCCTTATGTTTATCAAACCACATTTTAACTATATGATGGTGGGCTATGAAATTTGATTTATCTTTCTCCCTTTCTTATTCTAACATGAGTAGGGTATCAATTCTTTGTTGTAAGATTGATGAGGGTTTCCCTCTGGACTCCTGAGAAACTTGAAGAGATGGAAGATATAGTTCATTTGGGAGAATTGCTTCCCATCCGTATACTAGAAAGTATGGGGAATTACCTATAGCTTCCTTGGGTGTAAATATATCTTCCCATAAGGCATTATGGAGTAGTTTATGCCAATTTCTCTGGTTGTCTACAACTTTTTTATTTAATATTCTTACGAGGTTCTTATTAGTTGATTATGCCACTCTGTTTCCCCGTGGATAATAGTTTGTGGAGTATCCAATTATGATTCCTTTGTATAGAGAAAAAATTGTTAATAGGGTGGAAGAAAATTAAGCTACGTTATCAAAAACAAGGACAGAAGGGACATTGAATCTTCTAATTAGTTGTTTTTATATGAGTTGGATTACCACCTTCTCGTTTACATGAGTCAGTGGGATGGCTTCTGCCCATTTATTGAAATAATCGATGGCGATAAGTATGTACTTATGTTGTCTTGAGGAACTTGGTGTAATTTCTTCTATGATATCTAACCCCCATTGCTCAAAAGGCCTAGAAATGGTCACCGGTTGGTGTGGGACAACTACTCCCTTCTCCCTCCCAGTGTTAGTTTGAGAAGTTTTACAGTTTCTAGTATATGTGTGACCGTCCTTGAACAAAGTGGGCCAATAATAGCCAACTATCTGTATCTTATGAGTGATGGTGTTTCCTGTAAAATGGTCGTCAGCAGGGCCATCATGGATCTCCTTCAAAACCTTGTCTTCATATTCACATTTGAGACATATTAAAAGTACCCCATCATAATTGACCTAGAAAATTATCAAATTTATGCGGTGATATTGTGCAGATTTTATCGTAAGAGCTCTCCTTTCCCTAGGGTTTAGGTTTTCTAGGCAATTCATGTTGTGCAGGAAATAAGTCAATTTCTCATACCAAGATTCTTTCCCTAGGGATATGTATGAAGCTTAACCACACCATAATTCCATTTCATTCTCCCATCCGGGGTCTTCATTTACTTGGTCTTGAGCTTTGGCTACCAGTTTACATAACCCTTGTCCTTTAACCAATTTAGCAGGTTTTATATATAGATCAAATTCTTGGACTACTGCCATCCAGTTCACTCTTATTTCCCCCATATCCTGTTGAATAAATAGGGATCAGACTACAGGGTGAGGCACAATTACTTTGGTATGGTTCTTGAGGATGTAAGATCTGAAATGTTTTACTGCCTTATGAACCACATAAGCCTTTTTTTCTATAGCAGGATAATTTAGTTTGGAACCTTGGAGATTAGTGCTCATGAACGATATCAGGGCTTCATTTTTTTCATCATCCATCTGAGTTAATATTGCGTCTAATGATTGATCAGAGGTGAAAGTATAAAGGAAGAAATATTTGTTGAAATCAGGACTTCGCAGCACTCAGGATTCAAAGATTGTAGTTTTAATATTGCTAGAATCCTTCTTTCGTTCATCATCTCACTTAAAATCAACATCCTTA
The DNA here is from genome assembly GCA_000966675.3 of Picea glauca. Lineage (NCBI taxonomy): Eukaryota > Viridiplantae > Streptophyta > Pinopsida > Pinales > Pinaceae > Picea > Picea glauca. The sequence continues at coordinate 2,369,792 of JZKD02S2044479.1, read as the reverse complement.
CAAATCTTTTTTTGTAGGGGTTTGATAGTTTCCGCACAAAATTGATTTTCTTGAAGAACGACTGCATAGCCTTTTTGTTTGTGAGGTAATGGAAGTTGAGCTATAGCCTTAATTATTTCTGGGTCTATGCTAATGCTTGCTTGAGATATAATGTGGCCTAACAACTTACCTTCATCAACACCAAAAATAGTTTTTTAGGGTTTATGTATATGTTGTATATCATACACCTTTCAAAAATCTGGGTTAAGTGTTGGATTTGATATTCTCTATTATTTTAATACATAGTCACGTCATCCAAGTAAACTACTACACACATGTTGATTAGTCCCCGAAATGCCACATCCATAGCCCTCTGGAAAGTTTCCCTTGCATTGATTAACCCAAAAGGCATGTGTTTGTAAGGGAAGGTTCCCCACATGGTTTGTAAGGTAGTTTTTAATAGGTCTTCTTCTGAAACTAGAACCTGGTTGTAACTTGAGAAACCATCTAGTAAGGAGAAAATTTTAGAGCCAGACACAGTCTGCAGGAGTTTCTCCATTGGTGGGACTGGGTAGTTGCCTTTTTCTAAAGATCTGTTGAGGTTTCTAAAATATATGCAGAAGCAGATCTCCCCAGGCTTTTTCCTTAAAGAAACAAAATTTTCTACCCATGTAGAGTGTCTAACCTAGAAGATCATTTTGGCATCTAACAGTTTCTTTAATTCCTAACACATGAGAGGCTCCAGGGATGGGTGGTACTTCCAAAGATTCAGTTGGAAGGGTTTTACTTCAGGATTTAAAGGGATAGTGTGTTGAATGATACATGTATCACAATTTTTCAGATCTTGATAGGACCACATAAAGACATCTTGATACTGTCTGAAAATTTTGAGGTAGGCCTTCCTTTCCTTTTTAGATATTGTCTTGCCGAGGTTTATGTTTTTTGGGTTTTCCAAGGTTTTGAGATTTATAGTTTCATGCATGGGACAAGAAATATTGATATTCACATTTTTTGATCCCTTAAATCTTTCCTTTAGGTCAAAAAGGTTTTATAAATTAGTTATCCCCTTTGGTATCATGTGAGACTTCGATTTGTCAGTCGGTCGATCTGTATGAGGGTTGATTTTTGTTGATTGTTCCTACAATAATTCAACGTCAATAGCCAAGTCTTTGAAATTATCTTGGTTAGTAAAACAATTTATGATCTATTCATCTCCTTCAAAGAACTTCCAATTAGAGATATTGTTGGGCACCATTGGTTTGTAGAGAAATTCCACAGTAAATCAGGGGGCTTCATAATCTTCTAGAGGTGACAACCTTGAAACCGTAGTGGCCAGAGAAACAACAAGAATGTTCTTCGCTCTGGGAATTGTTGTAATGTTGAAAGCTTCAAAATTCTCTATTAGCCTATGGACTTCTTGTTGGTAATTCTTCAAGTGTGGAGAATTTCAATGTATACTATTCCTAACTTGTCAATGTATATTGTTCCTAACTTGTCTAACGATGATTTTAGAATCTATGAAAAACCTTTACTTCTTTATTGTTCAAGTCCATGTCTTTCTTTATACCTTGTACTAGATCTCCATACTCGACAGTATTGTTTGTGAATTCAAACTCAAGTCTACAAGATAGAAAATATTGTTTACCTTTTGAATTAATGAGGTTGCACCCAACCCCATACCCTTCTTTCGATTTAGAGCCATATAAGTACAAGGTCCAAAATTGTGGGTGAAATCTATCATCTTATACTTTCTTATCACTTTCCTCTTTTCCTCCTGTTAGTTCTATGGTTTCCCCCGTCATTGCCAGAAATTCCTTTCGAAAAATAATTTTAGAGTTTTGAGTAAGAGGGACATCAGATGAGAGAGGGGAGAAGTTCCCGAAGTAGGAATCACAGGAATAATTTCCTAGAACAGGAAAATCTGTCGATGAGGGTTCATTTAGGGTTTCTAAGTTAGTGAGAGTATGTTTTAGATATATTTCCCTATCAATTCTGATCATATTTTTGTGCCCTTTTAATGGCATCCAAAGATGAGCCTAGTATGTACTAAAGTATTTGTTTAACTTCTCAGACCAATCTCGACTTAATAATAATCCATAAGATTCTGGGATACCTACTACAATGATGTCAATCACTTGCAAAAATTTAGGATGTGTCTCTATTCTGATCATTACATCTTTGATTTCCAGTTGTATTACATGTTTATCTCTTTTGAGAGGAACAACGTTTAAGTTTTTGTAAATAGACAAGGGAATAACATTAGAATATGATCTTGAGTCGACCAAACAATTATGGAGGTTTATTTTGAAGACTTCAAAAGTTAAAAGGAACGGTGGGACAAAAGGTTTTCCCTTCTTGTCTTCAGAGAAGGCGTTCACAGTGGTATGTATTACGGGATCTGTGGGAGTTGGATTTCTTCCCTGATTAGTGCTTGTCGTAGGATTTTCTACTGATTTCAAAGATTGTAACATGAATTAATTTTTCCGAGGGATCATACATATGTCCATAACTAATATATTTTCCTTCAACTTATTCAAATATTCTACTATGTTGTAATCCATCTTGGGCGATTCCCATGTATGGATGTTTATAGGGTTTCTTCGGGGAGAAAAAGGTGCTTTCGGGTGATCGGGAGTTGGTCTCCCTCCCAAAATTTGGGTAGTATTAAGGTCATTTGAGACCTCATGTTTGCATAGCCAAGAATTTTGCAGGTGGTTCTTGAACCTCAAACTGGTCATCAAAAGACATAGCTAGGTCAGGATCCCATATCAACATGGTTGTTTCTTTTGGTGGAGAAATTTCTTCCTGATCAACAATATTCATACTAGAGCTGCTTGATTTTTTGGTGAGGGAGACTTCATATAGAAACCGGTTGGACATCAAATTCATGGTGTGCACTCACTGAGGGAAGTCTCCTTTGGAGTGATTATCTTGATGATAAGTGCAAAAAGTGTCAGACACTACATTTCCTAGATTGATGTTTAGGTTGGTTGGGGGAGGCTCAATTTCTTTGAATGGTGGATTCCTTTTAAACAAAGTCTTATGAGGTCTCTGGCCTTGGTTTCCCTCCCCTTCACTTCTATTCATGTATATGATTTCGTTTGATATCTTTTTGGCCATGTGTTTAGGTCCTGTATGTCCCCACTTCCCTTTTCAGGAGTTTGTTTTGTTTGTTTACCTCGGGGTCTAGTAAGCAATATCCCTCTCCCAAGAGGAGGTTGAAATTATTTCTTAACTAAGGAAACCTAACCCTCTTTACATCCCTTCATTTGGAACTCTATCGTTTTGGATTCTTCAAAATTCTCAGCTATGGTTAGTTTGGCAACACTCTTCACAAACATGGAAATAGGAGCTTTGTAACACACACACTATCGTAATTTGAAAATTTTGGGTTAATCTTTCAATAATGAGAATCCCCCCCTTTAGAAAGGTTGCATTAGCGAACTACCAATCCCTGATTCAATATCGGGATTTGGGGTTTCGGACTTTACACCATTGAGAGTCCCTGTCCTCTCAATTCCTCTATCCGTGATGAGCTCCTCCCCTGGTCTTATCCCCCTTTGGTTAGGCTCTCTAGTCCACGTGACTAGTTCGTATATGACTATAGTCATATGTTTCCGCCGGGGTTTTGGGGTTTGTGATGTCACCATGTTTATGTCCACGGGACTCACGATTCTCCGATCCCCGATGCGCTCCTTCATGCGCTAGCCCTCTCGGTTCAAATCCCACTCATATGACCAACTCCCGTGACCACAACCTTATCCCGTTGGGGCTACGGGGTTTCAAATGACAAAGTGCATACACCCACAGGATTCCCGATCGTCTAAGTCCCAATTCTCCATTTAGTTGACAGTTGTCCTCCACTATGACGTTGTCCTCCTCCTCTGTTGTTCTGATAGTTGTTCCCCACTGTTCGAGTTTTCGCGGATCGCGGTATCAAAGTGCACATATCACTTTTCTATGGGATTCCTGATTTCCCGATGAACAAAGTTCCGACGACACCCGATCCTTGGCCACGCGTCCTTCCAGATGGATGGCTCAGATTAACTCTCAGAATTTCGAGACTTTTGAAGTCTCGGTTCTCATGACCTCGAGAACTCTGATTTCCCGATCTGCAACTTTCATCCAATCCCTGACACCTGTCCGGTGTGAATGGACGGTTAGGATCTCGTCGGGGTTTTCACTTGGATTTCCCTGATCACTTGTCCACGGAAATGTCGATTTCCCAATGGCTAATATTTCGACCCACCTCGGATCTCCTGACACCTGTCCTATCCAGATGGACGACTCAGATTAACTCTCGAGATTTTGAGACTTTCGAAGTCTCGGTTCTCATGCCCTCGAGAACTTTGATTTCTCGATCTGCGACTTTCGTCCGATCCCTGACACCTGTCCCGTGTGAATAGATGGCTCAGATCTCGTCGTTATATCGGATATCACGAAATCACGATTTCTAATGCAACAATTCCTTTGTCTTTGGAAATCCCGAAGTGATGAACCCCGACTCCTAGGGATCATATGACATGTGTCCCTACAGATGGACGATTTAAATCTCCTGTCGGGATATCGTGAATTGCAATTCTAACATGCAAGAGGTTCTTTCCTCCGTGAACCCTGATTCTCCAATTTGCAACTTCCTCGGATCTTCCGACACGTATCCTTGCTGATGGACGGTTCTGAGCTTATCGAGATTTCGCAGATCGCGAATCCTGATGAAACCATATCTTCTCTCCTAGAATCCCCGATGGGTTAAATCCCGACTCCTGCCCTGATCTCTGACGCGTGTCCTGCCGAGATAAACGACTCGGATCCTTCTTTGCACACTAGGGTTTAACTCCGGTGCAACTTCTCGATATCTGACCGTCGACAGGATTTTGTCAATCTTCTCTATAAGATCTTGACCGTCGATTTCTTCCTCCTTGAGGATCTTCTCGAGAATGGCTAAGTATCCCTTCTACAATAGGGAATCTCTACTAGAGATCTATTCCAGGGCTTTCCTGGAGATGGATAGAGGAAATAGCTTCCCGAGGACGGGCTGGTTGCCTAACTTAGTTCAATCTAAGCATAACTAGACTTATTTATCAACATAAGTCGTGCATGGTATCCTCTGTGATAAGCATATATCAACTTATTCATATCAAACATTACGCGGACACTCTCATGCTACAATCCTTTACAATTTCACAGTTCTATGAGACACTATCTAATCCTTATCATCAATTACTACATAGACATTCTTACACAGGAAACATTTACAATTCCACAAGCCTATAAACATGCGTGAAAGCATATAAATTCAAGATGCAATATGAGAAAAACACTTATCAGAAATAATTTCAACAATGGAAGCAACTCCTGAGAGGGGTGCTCGTTTCCACCCAACCGTAGATGTAGTGACTCCTAATGGATTTACCACTAGCCACCCTCGAGCTGAGACCACGATGTCCTGAGACCTATGTCTCTCCAGCTGCCAGTACCCAGGAGCGAAGGTTACAATCCCCTCCTCTCTGTGATCACTCACTCTGTCTAGAATTGCCAGAGTTCCCCTCACGTCTGCCCCCTCAATCGCTTCTGCCATACGCCTTATCCTCTTTCAAGGTTGCGTGTGGCATGATTACCCTCCCGCTGGTCAGTCATGATGGCTCTACGGATAGGTAGTTCACCTTCCCATTGCTCATCAAGCCATCAACTTACCGGCCTGCAAGGCATTAATTTCAGGGCTAGCGAGCCGCTTTTGGTTCTTCGGGCTAGTGGAGTCCAAATATGGTATTTAATTCTTGGTGGAAGTTAACGCCCTTTTTCCAGGTTCCCTCCACCACCATCATGGTCTCTTTTCCACACATCCCCTCTTAGCAGTTCTGCAATAATTCAAACTGTTATTTACATTCATTGACCTCTTCCTGCAGGTCCATTTACATCACATATTCATACTTATGAGTTTTTCCATAGTCCTTGGCCGGTCCAGTTATATTTACAATCTAGGGGAAACGGGGTGTTACAATTCCCTCCCCCTTAAAAGGAACATCGTCCTCGATGTTCTTAGCTACTAACATGAATTACATGTACAGAAGTAAACAAAATCGGATATGCCTATCTCATGGCATCCTCCATTTCCCATGTAGTCTCATCTGGGCCAAAATGTTTCCACTGCACCTTGACCTGTGCAATGGTTATGTTCCGGAGTTGGGTTTCCCTTCTGTCCAATATGCATTGGGGTTCTCGCAGGAATTCTCCCTCCGGTTCCACCTGGATCACAGACCAATCAATTATATGATTAACGTCATGTACATATTTCTTCAATAAGGAAACATGGAAAACATTATGTGCTTTTACTGTGGGAGGAAGTGCTAACCGATAGGCTACAGGTCCCACTCTGTCTAGAACCTCAAAAGGTC
>JZKD02S2044479.1:2298551-2327430 GCA_000966675.3 Picea glauca | reverse complement strand
TATTGTCATTCATGTTCAACCTGTCTTCATAATTTTTCAAGGAGCCAACCAACTCATCCATAGAATATTTAGTCAAATCTTTAGATTCTTCAATTACTACAACTATTGCATCAAAATTTCTAGGCAAACTTCTTAAAACCTAAACCATTTTGCCTTATTTGATTAACCAACTCCGTAACACAATATGTAAACTGATCTATTGAATCAGAATCTTTCATTTGCAAGTTTTCAAATTCCCTTCTAAGTGCTTGGAGTTTGGCGATTTTTACCTTGCTAGTGCCTTGATAAGCTGTCTCTAGAATTTCCCATGCTTGCTTGGCTGTAGTGGCTAGTTTAATCCTTCCAACAACCAAATCATCCAACGCTTGTCCAATTATCTGCAAAGCCCTTTTACTCTTTTGCCTATTTTCATCAAGTTTTTTCTTTTCATCAACACTCAAAATAGACTCATCTTGTGGTTCAGTATAGCCATTCATTACTATATCTGTTAGCTCATATGAATCAAATGTTAATTTCATTCTAAATGCCCAATTATCATATTTTTTTCCAGAAAATGTTGGAATCATAAATTGCTGATACATTCCTAATGCCATTCTTTAAAAAAAATTCAAGCCTCAAAAAAATATCCTTGCTTCTCACCTATTTGATTTCTTTCAAGAAAATACTTTTTTTTTTTTAATCTTCTATCCTTAGTATGCAAAAGTATTACTTCTCATTTTATGCTCCCATTAACCGTGTAATAACCCAAAATTTTCACACTATCTCAATTTTTTACAATTTAAAAACACTTTTATGAGCAAAATAAAACCTGGTTCCACTTAATTGAGTCCTCATACAACCATAGTTTTGAAATAATGGAGGCGGCTTCTTCTCAACTAATCCGCGACTTGCATCTCCTTATCGCAACAATTTCTGGGTTCCTCTCCTTGTGACAGGCCTCACTCACCGGAGCCTTCCTCTTGATAGCTGTGCCCTCTCTTGCGCAGGTTTCTCCTGCAACGGACAGACCTTAGGTGCTTTCCACCTCTCTGCGCGGTCTCTTGTTCTCCTTACAAACTTTATGCAGAAGCTTTAACTCCTCCAGCAGCTGCTTCCTCTCCACAATGCACAGGAACTCTTTTTCTCTAATACCACGATGAGTGGGCAGAGGCAAAGAAACAACGAAATGCATAGAAAATGGCGATTCTATTGCACACACCTGAATGGTTACAATGCTTTGATTTTATAGAGAGAGGAAACTTCTAGAGCCTCCTAAAACGATTTAGAGTGTCGGTGGAATGTTCTGGAATGTTTACGACAGGCGGAGTAGAAGGGAAGGTTCGAACGAAACGATAACGATCTGGAGTGTCGGTGGAATGTTCTGGAGTGTTTACAACATGCGGTGGAAGAAATATGCCAACACCAAATAGCCCCGCCACAATATCATCTTGTAAGGTTGTTGTTATGGGGAGCTTTTCCATCGCCAACCCTATCCCACTCGTGGTGACCTCTCACTCATTGCCGACGCCTCAACTAAACTGATCAAGCACGATCCAGCCTTTCCCAGCTTTTCCTTTTCCTTTTACCAATCGGTAGGATGACAGTGAAATTCCCATCGGAGAATGATGCATGAACTAAATGGTATTACGGCCACATAAGAAGGAAAATGCCATTCTTATTTCATTTAGTGCGATGCTTTCTTCTGAGTCGCTGTGCATGGTATACCAAATAACTTGCGTCCACATCTAACATTGGAGCATTCTATCTTGATTTCTCTCGACATAACATTGGAGCGATTGTTGAAAATGTGTAAGAAGGTTTTGTAGGAAATGGTTTATTTTTTCATCTTTAGAATCACAAGAAGAGAAAGGTCACTTTTATTTGAAATTTGTAAGGAATGATTTTATATAAACTAAATATTTGATGTAGAAGTTAATAGTGTATCATCTTAGTTCAAATTTATAATCTGAAGAGTTGTATTCTTCTATATTTTTAATAAATCAAAATAAAATAATATTTAACTACCTTTTTATCTTTTATTAAATATTTATTAATGACATTTGTGTGATTAGCATGGTCCAAATAATCCATTACAATATAAACATTTCACCTCGGATTATCCATATGAGAATGCTCTCCAATCATACCATACTCTGCTGGTGTGTATCATAAACAAGTTATTCTTAACTATCTTATTCTTCCATGACTCTGAACCTTTATCCAGTAAACCAATCTGGTTTTCGACAAAGTTCATAATCTGGATGGTCAGAGCACTTAGGACGAGAGCACGCCCCGGAACCCAGTGGGCTCCCTTCTTATATGCCTTTCGCAGGTCTAGCCCGATAAGATGAAAAACCCACTAATTCGGCATAGTCTTCAGCAGCGAGAGACGGCTCGTTAGGACCTGCTATGATTCAGAACAACAGAAGGGAAGGGAAGATGAGACGGAGATTGAAGAAGAATGATCGATGGGATCAATTATAATACATCAACATGTGGATGTCGATGCCAAACAGGTTTGGGCGATTTGGGCCGAAGCCCAAACACATATTAAATGAGGAAATTGTAGTATCCGAAGGACGTAACAGCCCCATCAATTATGGATCTTCTGCTTTATTCTCAAATGTACGATGCGATGCTGGAAATTCCCATGAATGTCTCGTTCTGCTTTTGTAAATAATATTAAATAAAAACGCTTCAGTGAACGAGATCTTATTAAGGGAGCATAATCCTTTTTTTTTGGGCATTAAAGTAAAAGAAATTCCTCACGGCTAAAAAGACATTTGCAATTTCCATAACATTTGATCAAGGGGCAGACACCAGGTAAAATTACAAAAGTAACCCAAAGGCAATACTGAAGTTCCCATGGAAATTTTGTCTGGATTATCTTTAAATAATATTCCGAACTTCAAAATATTCGCGGACGAAGCGAAGAAAAAATTATTAAAGAGTTGTCCTTCAATAGTAAAAGATATTCCATAATAGCTGGAATTAATAGATACCGCAAACCATAATTTCATAATGATTGAAATTTAAAGTATCAGGAGCACGGACAGAATTGGACGGAAAAATTGTTCGATCGATTTACTCGTCGAATACAGTTGCCATAATTTCGTACTTATTGAAATTCAAAATATTAGGAGCACGGACAGGATTTGACGGAAAAATTGTTCGATCAATTTACTCCTCAAATACAGTTGCCAGTAATCATTATTATTTTTTATTAAAAAATATTTCTTACTGATATTCTTCGTAAGTTGCCAGTAATCATTCTTATTTTTTATTAAAAAATATTTCTTACTGATATTCTTCTTAAAAATGTTAAAACAGATAATATAATTTTTTTCAAATTCCATCTCTAATGGGCAGATATAAACCTATGAGATTAGAACCCTACAAAATGCAAAATATTTTATGAAATTTTGGAATGTGTTCCTAATCAAATAGCTTTAGTTTTAATTACATCAATTTATTTGTTTAATTAATAAAATATTTATTTATAATCTACCACATAAATGGGATTTATCATTTATAAGGAAACCATACTTCAAGGATAAAACTTTTTCACATATGTAGCTATTTTTATCATTGTATTGAATAGATTTATTTAACTCGTCCATGGGATTTAAGTTATGGTTTTAAACTAAAGTCATAATAATATGGAAACATATTTTTTATTATTTATGTATTAAATATTTATTATATATTTTCTAAATTTTATTTAAGTTTAATGTGTTAGTTTAAGTAGTTAAATATTGTGAATTGCAAATAAGAGATCTTGGTATATAAGATTTAAGCTATCTTGGCATATAAGATTTAAGCTATTGTTTTAATTTAAAGTCATAATAATATGGAAACATATTTTTTATTATTTATGTATTAAATATTTATTATATATTTTCTAAATTTTATTTAAGTTTATTTTTTATTATTTATGTATTAAATATTCATTATATATTTTCTAAATTTTATTTAAATTTTATTTAAGTTTAATGTGTTAGTTTAAATAGTTAAGTATTGTGAATTGCAAATAAGGTATCTTGGTATAAAAGGTTTATAGGTTCTTAATTGTTTTTGTTAACAATATTTTACGCATATTTTATTTATTGAACTAGTAGCTTTTCATTATGATTATTTTATTTATTGAACTAGTAGCTTTTCATTATGATTATAAGACACTTGTAAATATCCATTATATTCTCATTAATTTATAACTTATATTTTAATACAATTTATCCATTTTACATATAACTTTTAACTTTTAATTGGCATAACTCATAAGGGGATTGTGGTTAGGGATTATCCATGAGAAACACAGTAGAGTCTTGACTTGGATTCTTATTCAGACATTAATAAATAGAGACAAATAATTGATGCAGAGTCCACTGTTATTGTTGCGAACACAAAAATTCAACTAGAAGAACGAGAGGATCTTAAGGACGGGGAGCACATTTTCCATTTAGAGATGTGGGTGAAAGAGACTTCACTGCATTTTATTTTTGATAGTAGAAGCGAGAAGTACCTAATATTAGAAGAGGCCATCAAGTTGTTTAATTTTCCAGCAACAACACACTCGCAACCATACAACACTGGGTGGCATCGCCAGGGTTGAGATATCATATGCAAAAGTTATTCCCTTGGGAAGTTGATGTATCAACTACCCCCATTGGGGCCTGCAAAACTTTTGGCGTTTCATCTTCCGGGGTTAGGGTTTTAGATTTTATTTATGTTAAAAAGGTCTTCAGAGCCTCATTGTAAACATTATATTCTTTTGAATGAGCGTAACCATTATACGTCTTCTCAGAGATAAGCTACCACCATTCTAGAGAGTTCATTCAATCTGTATTTTTACAGTTTTTGTACATTTATGTCAGTAATAAAAATTGTGCATTATTTTATCTCTATGTTTCTAGAAATAGATCTGTGTATTTACTTATTATATTTCCTCCTTCATTTCATTCTTCTCAAAATAATCCAGATCATGGAGCGATATGTTTTATAGAATGAGTTTATAATGGTTTTTACTCAAGCGAAGATAGCTATGAGGTTGGTAACCTTAGTAGGAAGTACTCTACTATGGAAGATAATAGATATAGTATGAGGTATAGAAAAGAGGTTGCAGGTGATATTAATGGGAGGTGGAAGGAGGTCTGGGCTATTTTGAAGGGAAAGGGAAAATGGGCTTTGGTAGAGGTAGAAGATATAACATTCATGTTACCCAAAAAAAGGAACTTGATAATTTTTTTACCAGAAAGAAACATTGTATTTTGGTATATCTTAGAGAAAATATTTATCAGGCAAGGGCTCCCTGATGATTTATCTTTCCTTCAATTGCAAGTGTTTGGTCATCCTCATTAAAAAAAAATCACTAAAGATATTTGTTGAGTTTCAAAACCATTATATTATGTTCAAGAGTATTTGGGTGAAGGGGCGATCAGAGGGTTTGACAATTGGATGGAGGGAGAGAGTTTTATCCTATTCTAACTTTTGGTCTTTAGATTTAGGATTGGGAGTAAATTTTTACTCCTATGATCTAGACAAAGAGGTCATTGTTTTGAATATTTATGGGCCTTGTGCTAATAGAGTAAATTATTCGGTGAAAATTTCAATATAGAGTTTATTAGGTAGGAGAATGTCATTATGGGGGTGATATTAAATTTTCTATTCATGGATATTAAATCTATGGTCCCTTGGCTCAATCTTATACTTTATTTGATTTCTTCTTGAGGTGATTGGAGAATGTGGGTCTTTATGATATTAAGCTTAATAAGCTAATACCTACTTGGAGGAACACGATGGTGGGAGATGATGTAATTTCAATGAGATTGGATAGATTCTTGATGTTAGAAGCTCTGATTAATGACCATATGAGGCTAAGTAAATGTGTTAGATCAAGGGGATATTCTCATCACCTACCTATTTTTCTTGAAAACGTAGTTCCCAACTTAACGAGAAATCTACATAGTTGTTGTTTTTGGGGGGTGACATTTTTTACCCCATTTTTAAAAATGGTGCTATTGGCATCCCCCTCCCCTTTTAGGTGATTTTTTGATATTTTAAATTTTCCAATCCACAATGTTTGCAGATTAATTTTTTAAATGCTTATTTTTTGTCTATTTTCAAAATTTTCAATTTTTTTTTAATTGCGTTTTTAGTCATTTTCCCATGCTTCTTTCAATCTTAAAAAATATTTTTTACCATTTACTTTTTTGAAATTAAGATTTTTCGTATAATTAATTTATTGTTCCATGCTTTTAAAATATAATGGAAAACATCATTTTTAACACATTGTTTACCTTTACTTCAATACATAGAAAAATAATTGTAGTTAAATACCATTATTTTTTAATATTTAGCAAAAACTATACATTTTACATATATAGTAGAAAAACCTATACATTTTGGTACCTATTCATTTAAAATAACATGTCAAATAAAGCATTTTTATGGACATAATTGAACCAAAACAAGTGAAAATTTTATAAAAAAATAATATTTTTTTCCATATTTGTATACATTTGAAGTAAAAAATGACAACATTTAATAAAATTTTCCCTATTATAGTGATTCACATACAAATAAAAGTAAAAATTAAACAATAAAAAAAATTCATCATAAAACAACAATAGACACATATTCATTCTTATTTTAATATATGAAAGTCAAAACATTATAGTTATAGCTCATTGAAAATTTACAAAATTGAGGAATGTCTTCAACGGAATATTAAAACTAATCAACAATATCATATATCCCAAATTCATCATTCTCACCAGACACGTTATCATCTTCTTCGACATCATTTTTTTCTTCCATTGTGTCATTTTGATCTTCCATTGAGTCTTTCATATCCACAAGTTCTCCAAAGTGATCTTGTCCAATCAATCCTCCTAATGGTACTTGAGGTTCCTTTGACATTTTTCCACCTTTGATTCACTAAAATCTCCTTTCCTTAAGCCAAATTCTTGCATTTCATCTAGAACAATTGGAATAACATTGATCCATTGTTGAATAAAACTGCACTGTATTGGGTCACTTTCAATGGCTATGCAATTTTTTCATTTCTACAAGAAACACACGAATGTTGTACTTAATCACCAAATACAAAATAAATAATGAAGTTAAATACTGTAAAAAGACATAAATTAAAAATAATATATGATTGAAGCATGATTCATAAATGTTAGATCATCATCCCATGCAGCTCCAAGCTTCATTCTCAATGCTATCAGAACCCTGCAAAGAAAATTTCTCTGGTAGGCATTCAAAACAAGGAAAAAATTGGCGATGATCAACAGGGAAAATATTTGTAGATCTAAGGCTCAAGGGGGTCTAGGAATAAAAGACCCCTCAACCATGAACAAAATATTGAGCACTAAGATCTGGTGGAGATGGTGGAAGAGACCTCAATATATTTGGGCCTGGCTGTGGAGAAAGAAGTACACACCCCAAAAAGCTTAAAAAAATCTCATCAGATGGAACAAAGATACCCCAGGTTCCTTGATTTGAACAGTTTCCAAGCATAATCAAATATTAGTGGTCAATTATGCCTTCTAGGAAATTCATAATGGTCAAACAACCCTCTTACAGACTGAATCGTGGTATTAGTTACCTATTCTAGCAGAAGAGGATTGGGCTGACACCTTCCTCACCCCGGCTACCCAAGAAGGAATGAAAAAAGTGGCAGATTATTTGAAGGACAACACTATGGATGCTACCCGGCGATGCTAGAAATCCACGGGAGAGGACCTTCACATTGAATCACATGTGGATCTACAACCCTGTTACAACCTAAACAACTCCAGGAAAATCCCCATTCTTCCAGAAGAGGACATTCTGTGATGGCGTCACTCTTCAAGGAGCACGTTCAGTATCCAGGAATCCTATGTCGTCAAGGAAAATTTCAATATCCTCCCCCTTGGGAAAGTTTGGAACGAAATCTGGTCTCTTAAGCATTGGCCCAAAATCAATATCTTCCTTTGGTTGGTGGCATATGGTAGCATTATCATTTGGAACAATATCATGAAAAGGGGGCTCACTGGGCCATCCATATGCATGTTGTGCATCAAGGAAGCGAAATCGATGAATCATCTGCTCAATAGTTTCTCCTTCAACACCCAATTTTTGGATCAATGCATGTCTATCATGCACACTTCATATCGCAAGAGAGAAATCATAAGCACAACCATTGAAGAGTGGAGAGATGCGTTCCTCAAATTGCCCATATTAAACCGCATATGGAAGATACTCCCTGGTTTCATTATTTGGTAACTCTGGAAAGAAAGGAATCACATAAGCTTTAGGAACACTCAACACGATTGGAAACACTGCTAGACCAGAAGTTGCATCAATATAATAGAAAAAATTAGCCTGCAACACTGGACTAAAACATACCTTACATGTCCCCCTCAAGAACAAACCATCTTGAAAAACTGGAATATCACTTTAAAGCAGCATTCAACCTCCTCTCCTCAGAATCACTTCTTCAGGGACAACCCCTTTGATTGGTCCTCTCCTCCTGAGTATTTTATCAAATTGAATTTTGATAGAGCCTCCAAAGGAAATCCAGGTGGAGTAGGTTTCAGAGTGGTCTTTTGAAACCATTAGGGGAGCATTTTACTCATCACAACGGGAATCTTAGGCCATACCACAAACAATTTTGTAGAACTATGGAGCTCACAAGAGGTTTACAATTGGCGCAAGAACAAAATTTCAATAAACTAATAGTAGAAGGAGACTCGCAAGTGATTCTCAATCTCTTTTGGAAAATCCTGAATGACGCAGATCCAGAAAAAATATTATTTTTTTGGTGACTATCTTATGGACTCAAAACAATTGTGACGCTTATCCGACCCAATCAAGACCTCATCCCCTCACATGTGAGATGAAAGGCAAATGAGGTTGCAAACAATTTAGCCAATATTGGAACAAAATTAGAGGAACCAGACCTCCTCTGCCAAGCTTACATCAACTAGACGCATCCCATTCTTCAGAGATGCAAGGAAAAGGCTCTATCCATCGACAGTTCCCTAGATTGGGTTATAGTGTCACTCAGGTGTCAAATGAAAAGAAAAGAATGCAACCAACATGGCACTAGCCACATGACTGGCACATGCCCTCCCCTCTCTCCCGCACCATGCATTTAACTCAACACCATTGTAACTAGAGCACCATTACCCCTAATGCGCCTGGCTTTGGACTCCCATCCCCTTGATGGATGAATTCAATCACTTAGTCTTTAATATTCTCATTTTTGTCCTCTTCCACCAACGTTATTTCCACACTGAACCTCACCAAGCATCCTCGTAGCTTCATTCGCTTTCGACCTAGTTCTCTAGCAGTCTTCTCTCTCCCCTACTACTCCTTGGCTTCCCTAACTTTATTTTTGTTCTTGTTGGCCCTCACCACGCCTCAGTCATGCTAAGACAATGGGGGAAATCTAGACATGGCTCATCTTGGCAACTAAATCAACCACGATTGGCAATGTGTCCCCCGCTTTCACCCTCCCATAGTCCATCACCCTCCTCATTAACCTCCTTGGGTAGTCTGGCCATAGCCTCAATGGTCTTTCGCCCCTCTCCCACCCTATGCATGCAAGATCAAATGGTTTGATCTCTTGTTAAATTCTCTGGGTTTCAACCCAGGGCCAATTTCAGACTTGGCCTCCTCTTCGCAGCCAACTCCATACGTTCCTCCCAATTCTCTTATGAATTCGACCTATGAACCTTTGCCAGTCCATTCACCCCCAACCCAAGATTTATGCATCCAATATTCGAGTGAAGGTTTCGACACTATCCATGGAAAAGAACATGCACAACTTCACTCCTATGTAGACTGTGCCTTTTGCACAAAAATATAAGAAGGCCTTGCAATTTTGCAAGGCCTGGTGTTCGAATTGCGAAATGATCTGGATGACCTGCATTTTCATCTAGAAATATTGGTTGGGAAGGGGACACAACTCCTGCAAATTCTTTTCACCTTGCATGAATCGTGCCACCCTTCAAATGCAGAACCAAATGCACCAGGGAATGAGCGTATGATCTGGGCACCAACTACACAAAGGAATTCGGAGGAGGAAGAAACATCACACATGACTATGTCGCTCAAAGCCACCTCCCGCGACACATGGCCACACTACAAGCCCACAACTTGATTTTCACATTTGTCTCTCTACATCGTTAGTTGGATGTTTAGATTATATTTTTCCAGATGTCACTTTTAGGTTTATTTTGTCTCATTTAAACTATGTCATTCTTATACGAAATATTAAATTGGTTTCCCCCATGGGGCGATGTTACTCTTGGGGTTAGACGTTATCATATGACTGGTATTTGGATACATCGATTCTCGACCTATTAGGCTGGCTGAATTGGTTTCCCCTCAGGGCAATTCGATTTTTACAGTCTGGTTAAAATGTTGATGCTGTAATTTTGGTTTTGAAAGGCTTTTTATAGAATCTTACTTACAAAATAAAAATAAAAATGTTAGATCATAATTCTTATGTCAACCCGAGAACAAATCCAAAACCAAATCTCCTTAATTTGAAAATATATCTATAAGATAATTAATTATTTCTTGTTTCTTTTATAAATGTTAACCATCTATCCTTTCAAATCATGTTTCTCATATGTTAGTTTTCTAACCATAGCATTGTAAACCAATAAACTACTAGGATTCCCTTCATTCTTAACATTGACAAGAACACAATTATAAGAATCATCTTTTGTCTAGGTTGGAAGATGTATACTCTCAAAATCACATTTAAATGGTTCTCTATTGGAGATCTAAATATTGGGTTGGTGCCTATAACATGAATACGTAAAAAATCAATTAACATGTGAATTAATAAAAATAAATTCTAATCTTAATTGATAAACATACACTTTCAATATATTACCAAATAAACTGCATCCTTGTCTTTTATTTTCCCTTGAAGCTTGATTGTACTAATCCTTGTTGTGTGTCTGAATGAAAAAACAGAAATCTCCAAAATTGTGATGTTGTGACTTCCATAAACCCCATAACCACTTTATTGAAATCTTGGTAAGTATAAGGCCAAGGATCATATCCAATGTTTTGGATATTATAACCATGAGGTATATCCACAATAACTAGGGAGCATTCATTTTTAGGAAAAATATTTGCAATTTGTTCACAATCACCTAATATCACATTATACTGAACAATGTCAAGCCCATTCCAAATGTAGTGATCAAGGGTGTCATCAAGTTCAATAGTTTGAACATCTCTCATTTTTTCTCTTTCAAACCTGGCTTTTTGAATAAACATTTTGAAGGTTTCAGGTACTCGGTCTGCATTCTTCTTTGGCATCTTTAATGAAACAAACAAACATATAGTTATATATCTATAACTATTAAAATAGAAATAAATTAACATACAAATGAATAATATGAATGTAATAAATCAACATACATTTTTTAATGCAACAAAAAATTGTTTCAATACTCTTGTAGAGCTTGAACATGGATAGTTGAGTTTAACATCATCCAAAATTTCTTCATTCAAAATCTTAACCATTTCTTCTTGTATTCTCATATACACCTTGTGACTAAATAAAAAATAATAATAATGTTATACTGATAATTCACTTGAACTTACACGTGATAATATAGCTATGATAAGTTTATCATCCTTCAACCCTTGTATCATTCTCCAAGGTGTTATACTCATATATTATGGAAGATTGTTTATTTCAGGACCTGTCTTACTTGTGCCACATATTAGTGGATTATCCTTCTTATCTCTCTAATTTTTTATACTAATATTTTCCCATAGGGTGAAGATATCATCTATCAAATCCCATACATATCCAATTCTAAATCCAAATTGAAAATATCTATCCACATCTCTAGATGCATCACTTCATTTTTTATTTTTTTCTTTTTCATTTGCATCATCAATTGGGAAGCCTATTTCCATACAGCATTTCTTCTGAAACTTGGCATGAACATTTGATCTCTCCCCATGACATATTTTAGAAAACACATTATGGATAAATCTCACCCTTTGAATGAAAGTCATGGACATTTTGTACTCATTGTATTTGTTATGATCTCATGCCAATAAATTTTCTTCTGAATTTGTTAAACAAACATAAATTATGCATTTGACTGTCTCAAAAAGAGGATTATTAGGATTATTAGGATATTCTTTCAATAATTATCTTCTAGTCTCTACATAATGATTTCCTTCAATCACATAATATTTGTAGTCAAAACATTTTTATCTATAAAATCCTTCCCTCTTAGGAAATTCCTATGGGTCAACAAGAACTAGGTAATCAACCACATGTGCATATCGATTGTACAGTCTAATCAATGCTTTGAAATTGTGAATATGCAAGTGATGCGGTTTTCTAATTTGATATTTTTCTTTCTCTTTTGTGGATTTATAAAGTTGCTTCACATTCAACTGAAATGTATGGCTATCTTCAACTACGTTCAACATCCTCAATCTATTTTGAATGGAATTTTCTGTTGTTTTCATAATACCATCCTCTAGATCAACACCTGGTGTTATTATTTCTCTCCTACCTTTAGGAATTTCATTATAATATTCAAAGCTAATGATGGCTTCTTCATCATCAACACCATTTTCTTTCTTCCTCTTATGATTTAAATTGGTTTCATCTAAATCAACAACATATCTTATACTAGGGTGGGTAATCAGTAGGTGTAGGGTGTGGGCAGTCCTACCCATGCCTATCACCTCCTTATTCTAGCCGATTCATGAACTAGTATCTGAAACACCCTTTGAATATTGCGGGCCCCAGTTATTATTATTTAATCCTCGCAATTGTTGAGCACTACGACCTTAGAACCTCTATCAATCAGTTCAATCTCTCCCCGAGTATTCAGAGTTCTTAGAGAGCTTAGTATAGATGCTATTCCAAGCCCCGACACTTTGAATAAGAATTCCTAGCAATCAATATTATATAAGTAATAACTACTATCTACCCTTGTTACGGCTCTGAGTCATACCAATTTTTAGCCATTATAGAATATAGGGGACCCACCTCAACTAAAGTGTTCCTTTGATTTGGTAAGGGTATTGTAGACACATTCGAGGTACAAATTTCAATGGATAAATACATTGTGATACAGAGCAGAACAAACATTATACTAATTTGAAAGGATTTGGTTATCTATCAGGGCCTTCCATCCAAGGCTCGATTGGTGAAGAATGACCTCTCTGATGGTCCTTGTCGTATCTTCCATCGTGCCGAAATGATGAAGCATATGTTGTGTGATTGTCAATTTTACCGGAGTTGTTGGGATCATGTGCAAACGCAACATTCGACCCTTCTTCAGGGGAGAGTGAATTGGTGTTCAGTTTTGTTTGGTGACTCCAGGTCTTTGGTTCATTCTTCTTTTAGTGGAATTTGGCACTATATGAGGATCTCATCTTTGTTTGACCTTTGGAAAATTATTTTTGTTTTTTTTAGAATGAGGTCATATTTTTGTGAACCACATTCTTTCATATGTGAATGGATGAGGTACACATGTAACAATGAAATGTTTCTTGCTTATGCAAAGATGCCAATCTTTGGGAGCCTGATGCATATTCAGACTTGATTTATTCTTTAGTAGAATTGAGGAAGAGGAAACAAGTGCCTCTAATTAATATAAAATACACATATAAACATTAATAATAAACTAATTAATCTAAAGGAATCAACCTAACTAATGGAAAAAAGCCTTCACCTTTGTAACTAGTCAATGCATATAAGTCTATTCGACCGGGGATGGCCCATGACTTACTGGGAGACAAAGACTTATCATTCATCGACACCGTTGTTGACTGATCGAAGTGAAGAGTGGGAACGATATGACCATTAGAAGCTCGATCTATAGGAGCAACTCGATCTACTTTCTGGTCATAATGCTCGACCATCACTTTATCACTTTCATTTCTTCATAATCAATAGGAATTGACTCATCATTGGGACTAATCTCAACAAACTGTTCATTTGGAGTTTCCCCTTTTTCAAATCTAACATTTTTATGATTTCTAGAATGAGGAAATTTCTTTCTTCTTTCATATTCTTCTTTTTCTACTCTTGCAGCTTCAAGCTGTATTACTTTTTGTTTATTTTTCCTTCCTTCTTGTGTCTTTTCAATATCAGAACCATTGATGACATCCATGATATTATTATCTGTAGAGTAAATATCCAATATCATATGTCAAATTCATTCAACAAAATCCTTTAAAAATAAAATATAACATTTCCATGTTAAATAATATTAAAAAATTTGCATGATACTAAAAATAATAAAGGATACAAAAATAAAAATAAAAAAACTTACATTTCCTTTCTCAATGTCATCAATGATGGATGCATATAATTATGTAAAAAAATTATCCTTGTTATAATTGCTCAATTTCAAACAATATCTAATATTGATATAAGTCATTCCTTGTTTGATGAGTGCATAAACAATATCTATGTCTGTCACCAAACATATATCTCGTAACAAGGAAATTTCCTCGTAATTTCCTTGCACATGTTCAAACTCGACACAATACAAATATAGATGTTCTCCATTGTCTCCTTGCTTATCTTTAAGAGACCAAGAATATTCCAGTTTGTTTTCACCTTCCACAGATTTCCACTCTATAAGATTCTTCATTTCCCTTGACAACTCAGGTCTTGTGCTATCAATTTGTTTCCTAGCATTCTTGGAGTTCCCAGTTGCAATTTTGGATGCCATTATTACAGTTCATGATCTAGATATATTCATAGATAGTATATTTCCTTCCATTTTTACTATATGAAAAAAAAATAGGCCATTTACATTATAATGAATTAAAAAAAGCATTCACAATAAGAACTAAGTTAAACAAATTTAAAAACATGTTGACCCATGGAGTTACTGGAACAATGTCGAGACCAAGCCTTAGTTCACGATGGCTAAGTAGATGTCATACATTGCCTCAAATAGCCTTTAAAGCAAGCCATGGAAGTGCCTAAGGCTTGGCCGTGGGGGCTTGAGCGATGCTCGACCAACCCAATGGCCAAGCCCTGGGTGTGTCGAGGGCTTGGATGTAAGGCTCGTTTGGCTAGGGAAATGTTGAGCATCGCCCCAACCACCCCATAGGACAAATAAAGGTATTGGGTGGGAAGGGAATTCCTCCCAGTAGCCACCATGGGCCAAAACTATAAAATTTTAACAAAAAAACAATAAAAAGTGTAAATTTTTTAAAATAACTATACCTAAATTTGCATTTTTTTCCTTCTTTTTTTCGAAAAATACTAAGAATTTTGTTAAAAATTCTTTGAAAAATGTCTCAATTTTTTTTTTTAAGATGTGATTTTTTTAGAAAAAATTAGAAAACATCTCTAAAAAGTTTGGGTTTTTATAATTTTCGCATGAAAAAACCTTATGTGATTCAATGATGATCTTATAAATGTTTTTTGGTAAATGGTAAGAATTTAAAAAATAACTAACCTTTGAAATGCTAGATTCTCCTCGAATGTCTTCTCGATGTTTCTCCCTTGCAGATTGACTGTTCATATATAACACATATGATATAAATTACTGTTAAGTATAATGAATGTGGGATAAATAAAAATGAATAAGATTGTCTACATATATACCTAAAATTATATGGATCATTGCTAATTTTAATGAATGTGGGATAAATAAATAAACATGAAAAATATTGTGATTAACAAGTAAATAACGAAATAAAAGAGTAAAAGTTGTTTTTAATTTTGCAGGGAAAATAATAAAAGGAAAAAAATATTCTATGAAACTTTGTACAATTTGACCTTTACTTTTCCTTAAAGTTTTCTATTCCATCCTTCGTTTATGTAAATACCATAATGGATAAAATTGTTTCCTTATCATTGATTTAAATTCCTACCGTGAGGAAAGAAGATTACCACACTTAATTTTGTCCTGAAGCTTTCTTTCCCACCATACAAGAGTAGTGCCTTCCAACTGAAGAGAAGACATTTTCACTTTAACTTTCTCTTCATCAATATGTTGGACATAAAAAATCACTTCAACTTGTCAAATCCAATTATGTAGATTTTCAGGATTAACATCTCCATTAAACATTGGTAAAGAAAATTACATCAAGATTTAATAATGGTTTCTTGAAAGAGACTTTATGGCTAGAACGATGAGAATGATGAGAATGCTCATACAAAGAAGAACTAGAACTTGAAGGTGAAGATGGAGGCTCAGGAGGATCTCCTCCAGCCCCTTGGTTTACCAAACCATCATCATCTACATGTGCTTCCTTTTTCTTCCATTTCTTATTCATCGTCTTCTCGTAATCTCCATATATTTGTTCAACCATTCATGACATGCGATAAAAGACCATGTGAAAGTTTTTATCTTGTTCATCACGCTTGTCCTCTTTTTCCATTTTCTCCTTTGATATGCATGACCAATCTTGGGATTGAAAGTCTTAAGAGTTCCTTCACCCTTCTTATGCTTGACCCTAGTAAGAATTCACAGTCAACAATTCAATTCAAAGATGATTTCTCTGATACCAACATGATCCGGGATCTTTTCATCATGACTTATAAAGAATTTCATTAAATGAGCATAAATCAAAGTGCACGATTAAACAAGGAAAAACTCAAAAATGAGGAGACATAAGCATGATATCTCAACACAAAAACTTGATAATGGAGTTCATCCTTGGTGGACTACTTCTTTGATTCCTTCTCTCAAATGGGTAGGCTCTTTCATTAAATCAACACAATAATTTAGAAAAATACATAAGTATACCTCATTCTAAAATCAAGATGCAGAAATAATGCTCAGAGAAGAAAATCAACACCACCATTGAATTTGTGGCATCAAATTACCAAAAAAATACTGTCTCCATGCCATGATATAACTCTGGCACTCTTATGCCTAAGAAGATTTTTTTCTTGGTTTTTGTGCCCTCTACAACCTACAATTATGATTTTCCTTTGCATCAAAATGCATGCTTGGATGGTCGTACGATCTGTGCACCTTCCCCCTTTCTCTGTGGTTGGGTGGATGCACCTTTTAATAATTAAACTGGGTGTTAGTTACTATGCAGTACCCACAGTCTGTTGTTTAGGGGCAGAAATATTAAGGCATTGGTTATGGTGGAGGTCCCAGGGTCAAACCCCACAGACTCTCCTTTTGGGCTTTGCAATGTTGTAATGTATATGTATGTATAGTTCTATTTCACCAATTTTGCAGTGGCTCTAGAACTTTCTCCAACAATCTATGACTATGGATATGGTTGGCATGGTCCGCCATATTTGGCAGACCCACCAACCATTTTTTTCCAAATTTTTTTCACAGGTTGTGCTTGTGCATTTCCCTCCTGCTACATGGCATCCCCTGAGTGGGCCACATGGTGACCTCTCATTGGTCCTCACTACCCCCTACCAAGTTAACATGCCACATTAGCGCTCCATGTCATCATGCCACATGATCATGCCACATCATTCATACGGATTGTATGGACTTCCACGTGGCATGATTTGATTGGTCCAAGGATTGGTCAAAAAATGCTAAAACTAGGTGACACATGGCAGCCTTTGGTGTTGCCATGTCATCATGATGGCATCAGCATGTCACGTTTCACCTTCCTTCTCCTGCCACATGTATTGTACATATTATGATGTCATCCATACCGATTTTGACGTTAGTAGTAAGGATGTTGCCTCACCCTCTGATGACTGGGCTAGGTTGACCAAACTTTGACTGCGAATATCTTTCAATCTGTAACTATGTTTGACAAGTCATTTTCATTGTTAGAAATTTTGCAACGTGCTCTTTGCGATCATGCCATTTTCACTGAGTTTTTGGATCTTTGAATTTTTTTCCTTTCTCTATCTATTGGAGCCATTTTGAGCATCCTGAGTTGCCTCTGTGAGTTTTGACTTGTTCGTAGCCTACTCTGGATCCTATTTGGATCACTTCGTTGGGGTGGAACTTTGTGAAATGGTCGACATGGTATAGGAAATACCCTTCAACATCTCTTCCCTTATGACCACTAGTGTTGGCAGTCAATTCACTTTTTTCTATTTTCCTATAAGCTGCCTACACCTATGTCTTGCGAACATCAAGTTTTCGTTGCATTTTTCAAATAGACGATGTTTTCATTTCTTACGACATTTGCACATTTTTCTTCGTTAAGTTTTCACGACTCTAAGTGTGAAAATTTCTCCTTTCGAGGTCACATTTCGACCACTATCTGAACTGTCATGATCATTTTATCGATATGCCTACTGCACTTACCTTTTGTTTATCGCTATGTAGCTGGAGGGACTTTCGAACTATGCTCATTGGACATTCTTATATTGATTGCATAACTTGATTTTATTGAGTTTGTAAAGCATTGAGCATTTGGATTTACACTTTATATGACTTGTCTGATCATTGATTCTATGAAATGCATAGGGGTTTGATTAAATTTTATATATATATACGATATAATCCTTATGTTAATATTTTCATAACTTGTTGGCTTTTCAACTATATGAATATCATTCTGGCACCTTGCTTAAACTTTGTTTATATGAATCAATGCATTGGCGCATAGTTGATTTTGGTGTTGATTTATACGTCGGGTGTTTAAACACTATGGCATAGTGTTGGTATACATTTTTTGGGCGCACGATTCGATGGTTGAACTATTATTATGGAGTGAGAAGCTATGAAAATTAGTGGTTGTACTTGGATAATGAATGTTTTGCATGGTAGACTCCACCACCCTCACATGCACACATTTATGCTTATCCCTTTTGGCTTGTTCATTGTTGTTGTTTCGGGTAGCTCTGTTACTGTGTGTGTTTGTGAATTCGAACCCTTCCCTTACCATGCATTTGGCTCCATGGCACCAGTCGTGTGAGTTGAACCCAATGGTAGTCAAGCCCTATTGATGTTTGATAATGCTCGCCAAGATTTGGCAGACAGTGGATGGCTTACCTTCGTGAAATGTTTTGAGGGTTTCAACCTTTGCGTAGCTCGATAGTTTGCCATGACCTTCTATGGTTGTCGAGCCAAGGTAGGCAATGTACAGTTAGAGATTGATGAATAGTTTATCAGCTCAACTATGGGGTTATCTACTTCGGGACAGCGTTGGTTTAAGAATTGCAAGGTCGAGGAAGTGCCGTGGACATTGTTGTTTCAATCGCGCAAAATCAGCTCCTATGATAGAGGTATGCCCATAACTATGCTTAAAAAACAATGGCATAATTTATTAATGATAATCAAGCAGTTTGTGACCTGTGAAGGTCGATACATGCTTGTGTTCCTCTACCACCTGCGTCTATTGATGATTTTTATAGGGTATCCTCTAAACATGCCATTCTATTTTCATTGGAGCCTGTATAAAATGTCCAAAAAATATAAAAGGTACAAGGCTGACAACAACCTATTTCACCATGGGCTTACTAAGCTCATCGTTGTTTATCATTTGAATTTGCTTGGTGATAGTTGGAAGGCCTTCATCGCCCGTAATGGCTTTGAGGACACCAACCCTGTACAGGTTGATAAACCTTTGGTAGTTGAAACCAAGGCTAAACCGCTTGTACCCTTACACCTCCTACTGCCTAAACCCTCGGCCGACCCTCCTATCGACTT
Source organism: Picea glauca (assembly GCA_000966675.3). NCBI lineage: Eukaryota > Viridiplantae > Streptophyta > Pinopsida > Pinales > Pinaceae > Picea > Picea glauca. The sequence continues at coordinate 2,307,844 of JZKD02S2044479.1, read as the reverse complement.
ACTGGACACTGTAGCTAAGAGTGCAGAAGCCATTACAAATCCTATGAGCAAAACCTCAAGGAAAACCTTGCTGCAAATGCTAAAGGGAAAAGGAATGCCCGACTCATTTCGAGAATGGAAAGGAACAAGACAAAACCCATTGTTGAGACAAACCCTATCATCTTGAGTGAGGACTCCGATTCAGAAGTGGAGTGTTTCTTGGCTAGCGAATACCCCTACTCGCAATATTTGTGTCATGAACCCCCTTATGATTTTGTATCAAACCTACCCACTACCTAAAGGACGACCCTAACTACCCGGGTATTGAATTGCCTCATGAAACCCTCAATCATTTGTCCAAACCCTCACCTGCTCTGTCTAAACCTACACAGCCACCTTGTGATCAGTGCAATTCATGGTTAGAGCGATATTATATTGATGTTCCAACACTCCAGTCAAAGATTCAATCTTTGGAAGACCATATTGTAGTCCTAACTAGTCAAAAGGCCAAGCTACAAGCGACAAATAAAAAGCAAAAGAAAACCGGCTCCATCTTGTTCAAGAATGTGGAATCAACCACGGCTATTGTAAATTCCAAGCTAATATAATCAAGCAGCCTCATCGCTACACAGGTATGGTTTTCAGATCGTTTTTTTTTGTAAATAATCTAGGTTGGTATAACGATTTGAATTTAGTTTTAAACAATTATGTTCACACCTTGAATAGCTCTATTATATTGCGTGCATTCTATATATAGCTTTGTTTTGAATAAAAAGAAATCTTGATTCGATATACGATCTGATTATTCCTAGTATAAAAATCAATAGATTTTGATTGGATTTGAGTGATCTTTGTTTGAATTTGTTTGATTGTTTGCCTTCAAATGAATTGGTTTGTAACCGATTTGAAAAGGAAAATTTTCATATTCAGTTAAGAACATAATCCTCTTCGGATTTGATTTTGTAATGATCCATATGCTATGGTTGGTAAACGATTTGATTAAGTTTGATTGTTACGATTTTGCTCGGATTCGATTTCAATATCATTGGTATGCTATGACTGGTAAATGTTTTCGGGAAGATACTTGTTACGATGTTGAGTCGTGTGATGTTATATCTTTGATTGTTTCTGAGTTAAGGATAATGACTCTGTTTCTTTGATAAAAACAATATGCTCAAATAACATTCACGCCCAAATCGGGAAATGAATCCGAATCATAACAACTATGTGAAAATATTAGCTAATCGATTCGCTTTTGTTCTAATTTGGCAAGTTTGTCCTATGAGTCGAGTTCAGATTTTAATTGATGCTCTGTATTTTAAAATTTGTGAAATGAATTGGTCAAACCCTGATATGATTCGTTTGATTGAAACAATTGTGATCAATATTAATCGATCTTGTTTTCTTACTGTGCAATGATCAACGATCGAAATCTATAACGAACCCTATTTGATTAATCTTGTTATGATTTTGTTATGAGTCAATTATTGTTTGGATTCATTCGTAGCCTAAATCGTTTGCTATACAGTTATCGTGATAATCATGTTCGATTCACAGGTGTAACGAAGGGTTTGCGATTTGTTTTATTTTCAATTGAATATCAAAATGATCTCATAACAGATGGATTCGACTTGTTGAGAAACGATTATGATGTTGTTGCATATGATTTCATTTACCTGACTTATGACAATAATTGAAAACGGAGTATTTCTATCCTTGTATTCAATTAAATGATGTGAATCTTTTTCTATATCGTTACAGCTATAACGATTGGAAAATGATTCTGTTGGATTGGATCGTATCTCTTGTCTAACAATCACATATGATATGTTTGATTATCAGTTTCAATTGGATATGAAACAATCTTATTACTGTTCGATTATGACTCTGTGGACCCGATTTTGTGGTAACAAAAGAACAGAGTATTCCTATCTCTGTGTTCGGTTGAATCATTTTTTGATCCTATTTAATGTTGAATGATAAAATCATTTTCATCTCAAATGATTCGTTTGAAAATGGTTATTGGAAGATAATTGGATTTAATTATTTAAAAAGATTTTGAATCGATTCTGATGCTGATTCTATATCTCATTTAGACTAGCTAAAAAATCAGATGATTATGTAGTTAAGTCTGTAGAATTAGATTTTTATTGTTTTATTAATAAAATATCTCTCTAACTTCTCTATTTCTGACCTGTTTTAGGTGAATCTGAAATTGCATGGGATTTCATGGACATTTTAGAGGATTTTTGGATAATTTAGTTTCATTTTAATTTCCTAGTTTAGGTAGTTTTGGGATATCTCCCAGATTTCATGTAAACAGTTTTATAACTTCCACAGGGAGGTTTTACCATGTGGAAAACCTTTAAATACTTATTATTTTTGTAATAATGAGGATCCTCATTCGTGGGAGAACAAGGATATGGAATGTTAATACAGACTGAGATAGAAATTGATGTCCTGCTATAGCTTTAGCTTTTTGTAATATCAATATTTTGTTTCATGTTTATGTGTATCAATTTGCATTTGGTTAATGACTACTTTAGTTATCTTAATCTTTTGAAAATGATATGATTTGATCAATATAATCCATATCTGATTTCTTCTAGTATCTAAAAACATAGCAATTACTTGATTCAGTTTGTGAATGATAGATTTCTCTTCTTCATCAATTGAATTATTAAGTATAAGTTTTTGCATAACAGGTTTACCTAACTGTAGAAATTTATAAATCATATAATTGTTATGATTTTTTATGTCTTGTTTGTCCTGTAAATAAACTCAAAGAGCATTGCAGCTATTGTTTACAAGAAGCTTCTGGATTATCCGGTGTGAGTTTCCTTCCTCCAACCGGCTTCGAAGTCATCATACACAAGACAAATCTGGAGCATTTCCAGGTCTGTTTATTGTTTATTTTTTTAGTATATTTGTTAGTATTTTAGTTAGGTATATGTGTAGTTAATATATTAGATTGTTTAATTTCAGTAAGTTTTATTTCTTGTTCATAAAATCATAAAATCAACAAAAATATCTTTCTCTGTCTTAGGGCAGAAAGTAAATGAGTTTTCCAGGTTTTATTTAAATCTATATTTTGTAGATATTGTATATTTTGTGAATAAGTTGTATTTCAGTTAGTAGTTTGTATATATAGAAATAGTAGATTAGTTAGTTTGTTTAATAGTTAGTTTTAATTAGATTAGTTTATTAGTTTGTTTTATTTATTGTTAGTTAGTTTAGTTTGTTTTATTTAGTTTTAGTTAGATTAGTTAGTTTAGATTAGTTTTCTCTTTGGTTTTACCAGGACCATAGATCGGTTAACGGAGCCGCTAAACCCGTCAAGGTGGTTCATTCCAAATGGCTTGGGTTATTAGAAAACCCTGGACCGGTTCCACTCTCTCAGTTGACGGATGGTCGATTTCACCCGTCAACACCTAGCCACCCTATGACCTCCTTGTCAAATAATCTTTCATCTCGATAGAACAACAAAGGATTTGTATGAAACAATGTTGGTGTATCACCTAATAGTCACACAAAAGTGTGGTTGCGATTCATACAAAATCAAATGTGGTGGGTAAGTTTGTTAAGAATCACCTATGGAATCCTGATCCTTTGAGTTGTGGTGATCATCTCATTATGTCACTATGAAAAATTAGCATTGTTCTTAGCAGCATAGCTGACCAAGTTCAAAGAATGCCAAGAATCAAATAACTTGGAAATGTGAGGATCAAAACTGTGGGAAAGTCATTAGCCTTGGGGTGGCTACCATTTCCACATCACAAAAGTGAAGATCAAGTAGTCATAGATGAAGTAGGTGGTTCTCTCATGGACATATACACAGGCCTACAACATCTCTTGTAGAAGGTAATAGCACCAGTTCATTAGTGCATGTTTCTTGGTGAATCCAGCCACTGTTATTGCATCAACCGTACACTCATTCCTTGTAAAAATTTTCATAACCTTGCCAGCAATGGGGTAGAAGGAACAATAGACCTGTGCATAATTAATGGGATCTATTTGAGTTCCACAACCTCCCCATTGAGTGATATACAATTCATATAGTTTGAGTGTACCCTTTTCCCTGCCATGCTTCTCAGACCCCTGAAAGTCATCTGATACATTTTGAACTATCATGGAAAATCCTGTTAACTATTGGATGTCTTCAACATGTGTGGGGTATTCCTTTTCTAGCCACAATGTGCCACTGTGGACTCAGCGGATCAACAATTTGGTACATTTTTCTACTTTGTCAATGGTGTTGAATAGTGGTAATTCTCGTACATTCATTATCTTACTATCACACAAGGGAAGGAATGATTGCTTCCACTACAACTAAAACTCACCATCCGACAAGGAGATTTAGTATTTGAATGTATGAATCACAATGGCAGGTACTGTGTAGCATCAGTTAAATTGATGTCCACAAGTTGAGTGTGTTCCACCTTTTGATGGAGGTCATATAAAACTTCGATCTAGTGGTCGATGAATTCAACTGGGACAACGAATGTGATTGGACAAGGGACTTTGGGGATAGATACCCAACTAGAGGTGAGATCCATGCTAACAAAATTTTGAGAGTAAACAAAGTAAAGAAGGGGATGGGTGTTAGGACACAAGTTTAGATATAGTTCACTGGGCGCCATGACTGAGTATACAGTTAGCCCAATGAAAATTCAAGGATATTGATCCGTCGTCCAAACGCATATTTATAAGAAAAATGTGGTGCATGATGTGAGGACCATGCATTGAATGCTATAGGGTTATATTAGTGGGAATTAACATTGACTAAATCCTTTGAAAGTGATAAAATCCACGACGTGATTTGGGAAACTAAATGAATAAGAGAAAATTTTGTAGCAAGACGTCAAATCAAGTAGGGAAAGTAATGAGCATGTCGATTATGAACTAGAAAAAGGATGGAAAACTATTACGATTTAAATTGAGTATGACAGGTAGGGACACTAATGGATTTTAGCGACCCACGTGATTACATAAGGTCATAGAATTCAAATTTTAGAAACATTAAGTATGAGAGGATGTGACCACAACCTCCTCGAAAAAAAAGTGAATATTCAGGTTGGATGAATTGGATAGGACAATGAAGCAGTAAGACATGTAAACAAAGAACATGTCATTTTTTATTGACAGAAAACAAAAGAGACAGAAATGGAAATCCTACTTACTAAATCACTTCCGGAAATAGGAGAATAAAAAAGCTATAATTATGAAACAAATGGGTAGGGATTTAGGTGTGCACCATTCACCCATCCTGGTCAACGAATTCCATCATGTGGTACTAATTAAACATCTCCAGAGTCCCGAATTTCTACAATGATAAAAGGTCCCATCCAATGCATCTATAGCTCGCCCAAATGTTTTTGATAGTTTTTTTCATACAATAAGATGAGGTCACCTTATGAAAATGATCTATGCTTGAGATGGAGATTGTGTCAAGACTTCTATTAGGATTTCTCCACAATCTAAAGAAAGTCTACTAAGAACCTATCATCCTTAAGTTTTATTAGTTCCTCCACCCGAACGATAATGGATTCATCATCAGTCATCTTTGTAGCTTGCACAATGAATAGACTTGGAGTGAGAAACTCTGCTATCACTATTGTTTTGTTGCCATATACCATTTGAAGTGTAGTATACTTGTTCAAGCACTTCGTGGTAGTCTTGTAAGCCAACAAAACTACTAGAACATGCTCATCCAAGTCATCTTGATTTGCGCAACATACTTTTTTCAATCTTGTATCCAATATTTTATTGAATTCCTTTGTTGTGCCATTAGCCTATAGATGGTAGTGACTTATATTATGGTTTTGAATAAAAAAATCATGGTAAGGGTGGCAATATTGTCACTAATAAAATGGGTACCTTTATTTCTAGTGAAACTCCGAGGACAACCAAACCTGGTAATGGTATTCTCGAAAATAAAGCATGTTGTGGTGGTTGTAGAGCTATCCTGAACAACTTTGGCTTCAACCCAGTGATTTAGGTAGTCAGTTGCAGTAATGATATATCGTTCCATTGAATTATTTGTAGGGTGGGTGATTGGACTGATAAATTTAGCAACCCATTTTTCAAAGGCTTGTACTGCACGAACACGGTGTAGAGGAAACTCATCGTAGTGTGATGGTTTCCCCACTCTCTAACATACATTTCAGGCTTGAGCATAGGCCTTAGCATATTTAAACACTATAGGCCACCATAATCCTGCCTATAAAATATTTCAAGAAGTTTCCTTTCCATTTGCATGTCCTCCTCCAACTCCACTGTGAAATTCCCACAGAATATCATGCCATTCATGATCAAGTACACAACATCTCAAAATACTATCCAAGCCTAGTTTGTATAGTTGGCCTGCAATCAATTGATAATCTAATTTGTAAACCATGAGGTCCCTATTTTGTGTTGTGGACTAACACTTTGGAATATTACCAGTAGTTAGAAATAAGGCAATATCCGACAAGTAATCAGGGATAGACTCGACGTGAAATGGATATGAATTAGGAAGTTAATCATCTACAACTCCACAATTTTCTATGGAATCTAGGAGAGAAAAGTGATCTTTCCCAACATTTAACTTTCCAGGATTAACAATGACCTCAAAATAGAACTTCTGAAACAACAACAACCAGTGACAAATTCTACCTTCTAACACAGGCTTGTTAACAAGATACTTTAGAGAAAAGTGGTCAGTAAAGAGTTTAAAATGATCTCCAAGTAAATAATTCCTAAACTTTTGTAAATAATACACCATAGCCAAACCTTCCCTTTCATTTGTAGTGTACTTGCATTTAGCTTGGGAAAGTTTGCAGATGGAAAAGTAGATAATATTATCCAAGTTTCCTTCCTCTGGTTTCATAAGAATAGTTCCTAGTGCAATTTCATAGGCTTCAACATGGACATGAAATTCAATTCAATTTTCCAACTAGGATAGGTCAGAATAGGTGCAATACTCATATTTTCTTTGAGGGTATAAAACTCTTTATCAGAGTCCCAAGGACAACGAAACCCTTTGGATTTCATGAGGATTTGTTCCAAAGGTGTCTTTATGCTCGTGCAACCCTTGATAAATTTTTGGTAATATCCAGTATGTCCCAGGGTCATTTGGAACTGATTGAAAAAGGTAGGAGAAGGAATACTAAGAAGAACCTCACTTTTCATAGGATCTACCAACACTTCTTACCTAAAAATGATATGGCGAAGAATATTCTAAAATGGTACGAAAAAAATAAACTTTTTCAGATTAAGGGAAATATGCAACTGGCGGAATGTGACCCAACATTAGTCGCAAGTGACTGATGTGCTCCTTTAGTAAATTGTATACACTCCAATCATCCAGGTATACTTCGGGAAACTTATAGATGAAGTCACAGAATGTTATGATTACTATCTTGGAGAGTACCATTGGGGCATTATTGATCCCAAAAGGAATAACATTGTAAGAAAATGATACCCACTCGGTAATGAAGGTGGTTTTTCGCTTGTCTTCCTTGGAAATTTTGACTTGATGGTAACCAGAAAAACCATCCCTAAAAGAATAGGCATTGTTCCTTACTACTTGATCCAAGACTTCATTTCTAAAGGGAGTAGGAAAGGGGTCATGGATGCATTCAACATTCAAAATCCATTAATCCACACAGACATGTATATCCTCAATACCTTTCTTACTTTGTATTACAATAGGACTTATCCACTCAGACTCATCTATTGGAAAAATAATCCCAACTACCAACATTATATCAATTTCCTTCTTAACTTTCTGTTTAAATCTTGAATTAAGCCGATATGGCCTATGTTTTATCTCTTTTGAGTTAGGCTTGAGTTCTATATTCATATCCTATAGCTCTCCTTTAATCCTCTCTAACTCTAAAATTTTTGTAGGGAACATGTCTACATATTTCCATAATAGACCTTGTATCTCCATCATGTTCTATTAATCCCAATAGTCTATAAATGGATGCTAACTTAGGATGATCATCAATTCCTATATTGATTTTTTTCAAATTCATGGGTTTGGTATAGGAATTACTAACATCATCCAAGATATTATCATTAACCTCCCTAGTCCCTTCAGATTCCTGAAATGTCAAATTCCTAAGTTCCTCAACGTCATCGAGATCTTATAGGTCTTTATCAACAATAAGATAGATCAAAGCTAGTTGAGAAGAGAATTGATAAAGGGTAGGATGAAGGAGATAATCATGCTAAAGATAGACATTAGGAGGATGTATAGGCTTAAATTCACCATTGAAAATTATTTTATTAATCTATTGCAAATCTCAAGTGATTCCAGGGGTCGTAACTGAGAATACGAAATATTGACATAATTATCTTTGAAGGATTCCCTAGAAAATAGTTTGGTGTCGAGCTTCCTCATGTATATACCAAGAAGTTGGAATTTGTCCCAAGGAGTAAGGAAAATGATGCACCCACAATTGAGAAATAAGTTTTGAAACTTTCCATACCTAAATGCAGTGCGCAACATGCTCCAATGGATTAGAAATCCCATCATGTAATTCCAAAGATAAAAAAATTTGGACAAACAACACTGTGTTCAGAAACATTTGTTTGGAAAGCCAACACTAAATGTGAGACAAACTAGATGGATGGAATTTTTTAGTGAATATTGTTGGTGTAGAATTGATTAGACGAGGGTCCTTCTCAGGTTACCAACAAAAGTTGTCGTGTAGTCTGGAGCGTTGGCATTTTCATCTCCTCTAAAGAGAAGAAGTCTCACTTGAAGTGCAACCAAGACAGAAGAATAGGGAAGGGCAAGGAGAATATTTGGGTGGGTTCCCATAACCTTCAAGACTCACCATGATCTTGTGAAAGATAAAACACTTACAGACCATATCTGAACTCATGCATACAAGAACATAATATGCTTAAGTTGCGAAAATAATTTATACACAAAGACATCATATTCATCTTTGTTAGGGTCCTATAATTATAGGTGAGTCGATACTTCGACTGTTGATTTGGCATCTCCCCCGTGATGATGTAGTCTGGCTTAGGTGATTCCGCTTCCTCCCTCCATTCTTGTCGCTCATTTCTCCATCACCCTACTGCATGCTTCACCCACGTTGCGCCCTCACTCCCGTGTCATGTTGCCCCTTTGACCAATTTTTCCCGCCTTCCATCCTTGCATAAATGGACTTAGGATGAACAAAAGAGTTAACAGTAAGGTTAATCTAGGTTAAAATTAATTAATAAATGACTATTTGATAATTAATTAATCATTAATTAATTATTAATTAATTAATTAATTAATTAGTTATTAACTAGGTTAGTACCTAGGTTAGCAT
>JZKD02S2044479.1:2265320-2289142 GCA_000966675.3 Picea glauca | reverse complement strand
CATATAGGTTGGTCTCCCCCTTCTTCTTTCCATGCTTGTCGGGACCCTGGAAACCTTTGGACACATCCTCACCCTCGAGGGACAGTCTAGTAAGATGGTGGAAGTATTCTCCATGGATTGGATATCTCCTATCCAACCATAGACTCCTTTAATGCACCCTACTTATAAGAAACTTGGTACACCTTGCAACTTCCCCGGTGGTGTCGAAAAATGGTAAGTCCCTAAGGTTCATGATAGTTGAATTCAACAAATTGATAAAGTCGTACTTTGGCACAAATTGCATGCCTCCCAACTCATCTCGAGTGATACTCCAGAAAACATCTATGTTCATATGAGGGAACAAGACCTAGTCTGTTAAGTCAAGGTCAAGGATCTTGACTTGCTCCACCTTCCCCTTAAGATTTCCCATGACCTCGACCCAGGGGTCACAGAGCTCATGTGGTACTACATCCTTGGAAATGATGCTTCATCTTCTTGTATCTCTTGGCATGGTCATAATGAACTATCAACAATTTGGATAGGAGAAATAGTGATTGGGGATCACGAAAAATGGTCGAGGGATTACACAGGCTTGCTCACTCTTCATAATTTGTAAATTTCTAAGTTCCGTCTGGGAAAAATTGCATCCTACACCGAGTTCTCAAACGCTTATACTCATGTTGTGCTGGAAAGTTTTGTAATAACTACTATTGATCATTACCCTATAGACTCAGCTTGGCTCTGAGTTGTCTGACGATATTGGTTAACAAGGTAAATCTCTCAGGTGATCTCAGCATTTACTGTCCAAGTTGGTCAGGGACATGGTTGATTTCAAACCTTACCATTTGACGGATGAGAATATCAGTGTATATAGCGATGGAATATTTGTGTATCATGACTTTATGTCTTAACTGAATTCAGATGGGGTATAGTAATAGTAATAAAGGTTGTGACTAGACTGGGTTCGTGTGGCACATGGACTTAGATTGCATCTGGATTCTCTCTCCCTTTGACCACAAAGGGGTCCCCATCATATTAATGAATTTCATTAATAGGTTCTTGATGCTTATGATCCCACGTTGTTGATTAATCAATTATGCATAAAAAAAACACTTAAATATAAAAATAAGCTACATGTCATGGCGCAACAAGGAAATCTTCGACTTTATTAACCGAATTCACAACAATTTGCAAGAAAATTCAAATATAACTACTATACATGATCCTTCAGACTATAGAAATAGTCCTTTTTCTTAGTTCAGAGATAGATAAGGTTTCAGGTGAGCATCGTTCAACCATCCTAGCCACAACATATCATCTAGTTGAGCAAGTCAGACTGCTCCATATGGTCATATCTCCACAACTATAAATGGCCCCAAACAATGCAGGTGCAACTTTCCTGGATGTTTTTGGTATTTATTGTCATAAAGTAAGACCATGTCTCCTTGCACAAATACTTGGGTCTTAATGTGTCGGTCATTCCAAGATTTCTTCCTTGCTTTCTCAACTGTCTAATGGAATTTTTCTAAAAGGTTGTTCTCTTCAAGTTCATGTAATTCCATGAGCCTATACACAACTGATTCATCCTTAGACATGTGTGTAATCTATGCAATATAAAAACTTGGAGTAATGAATTGTGCAGGTACCACAACCTCTTTCCCATAAACTAGCTGAAATGGAGTTTACTTGTGTAGTTTATTTGTGGTTGTCTTGTAAGCCTATAGTACTGCTGGAACTTTGTCATCCCAATATTCCATGTTTTTGCAATAGACCTTAGTTAATCCTCTCTCCATAATCTTTTTAAATTCTTCCATTGTTCCATTGGCTTGCAGATGGTAGGGACTGCTTTTATGTTGTTGGATCAAGAACTCAGTTGTAAGATTTCTTATTGCACTACTGATAAAATGAGCTCCCTGGTCACTGGTCAGAGTCTTAGCACATCCAAACTGAGTGATAATATTTTCAAAAATTAACCTAGCAATAGTATTGGTCGAACAATATTGAACATATGTTTCCTCAACCCAACATGTAAGGTAGCCAGTGGTGGTAACAATGTACCTAGCCTTTGAATGCTTAGCTATAGGGTTGATTGACCCAATGGATTTAACCGCCCACTTCTCAAATGCTTCCAAAGATTGAACAAGTCAAACCGGTAATCCATCTCGTTGTGATGTCTTACCCAGTCTTTGACAAATATCGCATTATATAGCATATTCTTTTGCATCCTTTAAGAGTGTGGCCCATCATAGTCCATCTTGGAGGACTTTCTGCATAGTGGCCTTTCCTCCAACATGACCTCCCACAACTCCACTATGTCACTCCCACAATATATATTGTCTTCCATTATCTAAGACACATCTCCTGAGGATACTATCTAGTCCAAATTTATACAATTTCCATGCAATCAATTGATAGTCTGCTTCTCTAACCACCATATGGCGTTTCTGGGTTGTGGAGTATGTTTCTGGGCTGGCCCCTATACTTAAGAAGATTTTTATGTCTTCTAGGTATTCTGGCATGGTCTCAACCCAGAATTGGTCTTCATCTGGGAGATTATCATTGACTACTCCACCACTTTCACCTGAATCGAATCTAGACATGTGATTAGACCTTATGTTGTAACTTCCAGGCTTAATGATCACTTCAAAAGAAAATTCCTAAAATAGTAGCAACCATCAAAAAATTCTCCCTTCAAATATATGTTTGTTAACTAGATGTTTTAATGCAGAATGATCAGTAAATAACTTAAAATGATAACCTAACAAATAATTTATAAACTTCTGCAAAGCGTAAATCATAGATAAACCCTCCCTTTCTTTCGTTGTAAAGTTGCTCTTAGCTTGCAACAAATTCCTACTAGCAAAATAGATTGGATAATCCATGGATCCATTTCTTGGTTGCGCCAATATGGCTCCCAAGGAAATACTTGAAGCATCTACATGGAAGTGGAATTAATTCTCCCAGTTTGGAAATATCAGAACAGGTGTTGTGCTAAGATTCTCCTTTATGGTCTCAAACGCTTTATCACATTCTGGATTCTATTGGAACACTTCGACCTTCTTTAGTAGATTTTCTAGAGGTGTAGTGATATTTTCATATCTTCTGATAAACCTGTGATAGTACCTACTGCGCCCCAACGTTGAGCTCAATAGATTAGCACTTGTAGGTGATGACATTTTCACAATGACCACAAATTTGTTTGGGTCTACCAGTACTCCCTCTTGGCATACTATGTTACCTAAAAAATTTCCATGTGTCACACAGAAGATACACTTCCTGAGGTTCAACAATACCTATACTTCTCTACATCTGTCAAACATCATACGTAGTTGTGCTAAATGTTCCTTGAGTAGAATATATATCGTTCTATAATACATATATAATTCTATAAACTTGTGAATAAATTCTCGGAAAGCTGCTATTACAATCCTAGAGAAAACTACAGGGGCATTCTTTAGGCCAAATGACATCACATTGTATGTGAATGAACCCCATTTTTTTATGAATATGTTCTTCTTTTTGTCCTCTTCAACAATCCTTACTTGGTGATACCTTGAAAATCCATCAGTAAATGACTAAGATTCTTTCCCCGCAACCTGTTCTATCACCTCAATAGGAAAAGGTGTTGGGAAAGGATCATGCACACAAGCATAGTTAAGGCTTATGTAGTCTACACAGACCCTAATATACTATGTACCTATCTTTCTCTAGATGACTATTGGGATGACTCATTCTTCTTCTTCCATTGGAAAAATAATTCCATCTTCCAACATCTTGTTTATTTCCCTCTTAACCTTCTCTTTCAACCTTAGATTAAGGTGATAGGGTCTATGCTTCATAGGATTTGATCCTGGTTTTAATTCAATTTTCATATCTCCCATAACTCCTTTAATCCCTTTTAACTCTGAAAATGTCTTTGGGAACAAATACTCATACTCTTGCAACATACTCTATATTTCTTGGTTAGTATTCTCATCTCAATAATCTCACACCATATCTATCTTAGGTTTATTTGTGGTCCCTATATTGAATTTGCGCAACTTAAATGGGTGGTTATAAGAACAATTAGTTTGGATGGGAATGATGTTTTGGATTTCTTTGTTCCCTTCTATCTCCTTAATGGCTAAGTTTCTCAATTCTTATAAATCATATGGGCTTTCTAAATCCTTCTCAATCTTATATCATTCTATAGGTCTCTTGTCAATTTTAGGTGAATATCAGACTGACGTTCTTGGCTGTGTTTTGTGCATACCACTAAGTTTGATTTTTGTTTACTAGTGTCTATAAAAAGGAATTCTTTAATTCTTTGCAGGACTAATTTAACCTCGGGGTACTTACTTGTAAATGAGAAGTCCTTGCAAAAATGATTTGCCAAATTTTTCCAGTCACTGGTCTGTCTTTGGGTTTCTTCATGCTTGAACCAAGATTTCAGAATTGGACCTAGTGAATGGGGAAATACTTGAAACAAGAAGCGAGATGGTATTTATGCAACTTTCCACAGTGTCACAAATTGTTCAATATGTGCTTTAGGATCATACTATCCATTGAACAATTGCGCAACTTGGAATTTTTCCCTCATTTATGATTCCAACTACTCCTTATGTTGAAATCTATATCTGATAGCTTGCTCCCCATCATTCCAATTTCTAACGAAGACTTTGTGATTGGCACACCATCTGGAAAGAGTGTCCTCGAGGGATAAATACAACACTGAGTTCCTTTGATCCCACGTTACCTTTTCTTCCATGATGACCAAAAAATTGTTAAGTTCTGGGGTACCATAATATATTGGGTGTTCTATGACCTCGGTTCCAACCCATGTAATTTCCCTGACAGTTGCGTATCTTATTGAAAATATTTCATATGAGCCTTGCTGCCAACTATCAAATGCTTGTTATGAATCTTTGTCTATTGATTGTATACTCCTCCAACTTATTAATCCATCGACAGTAGGATTTATATAATATTAATTTGTTCCTGTTGTTACAGTGTACAACTGATCCAAGCCTTCTCCTTCCATATTGTTGTTTGTTGGCTCCATGTATCGAGGGCCTACATACGGATCCCAGGGTTGAACTACTTTCATTCTGTCTGCCTCAAATTTCATAGATTCTTTCTCTAGTTCAATCACTACATATTTTTCATAGGCCCAATCAATACCAAGTAGTGCAGGATGAGGGTCCTTTTCCCCCATGATTTATATCACCTCAAAATCAGCTACAGTCGTCACTCCCGCAAAATCTATTTTCACATTCTCCAGTCTTCCTATTGGGAAAATACAATATGGGTTGGCCATTCTTAGCGGGATTGGGGAATATGTCAACTTGGGTTTTCCTAGGGCTTCCCAAGTCCTTTTAGGTAGTATTTTAACATCAGATCCAATATCTAACATAAAATCCTTAATTTCAAACTCATCTAGTTGCGATACTAATCTAAACTCTTTTCCAATTCGTAATTTCCTCCTCTACACTCTCTAAGTGCTCTTCTCAGGAAAATTAGTCCTTGTTCTTGCTTCTGTGGATTCTTCATTCCCTAGAACTAGGTATAGCGCATTGCGCAAATTTTCTATTAACTAGTCATCCCCAAGAATATCATAAAATAACTAAAACCAAAGGTTGACTACATTTTGTGGTTGTTGAGGTTGTCTCAACGTGACTACAGGGTTTTTGGGTGCAAGGGGTGAAGCAGGGAATTACACAATCTTAGGGTAAAAAATAAGCTGAGGGGATTTCTCTTGCATCTCAGGGCTAGGGATATTCTGAAATACTTCTATGGAATTTTTAAAGAACAAATTTTGTTTCAAAGGATCATACTTGTCTTCCTTAGGCACTTCTTTCTAGATATGAGGTAAATTATCAGCATCAACGCCATTCTTTTCCCCTCCTCGAGTGATGATATTAAGGTTGGGAAGTTGTCCCCTAATAAATATCTTGATATCTGAAGTGATGAGGTTAGTTCCTTGTTGATGTACCCAATATTCCCATTTTGTAATTATGTGCCCATCGATTCTATAGTGAGAGCACCACGACCGCCTCAGATGAGGATAGTCTCTAGACATATGGCCTTTATAATCACAGTTTTAGCATCTACTTGGTCCTCTTCCACCAGTTCTTCCTCCTCTGAAGTCTCCTCTCACTCCACCTCCTCACCCTCTTCCTGGTCCCTAGAGGTTTTATTCACCTTGAATTATATTCAATATAGCTTGTCTGCAAGTGCATCCAATAGACTACATTGATTGGCAGTATGTGTGGTAGATGCACAAAAATCACAATGTACAGTATTTAGTACTATTGAATACTTTTGAATAATGTGGCACTATCTTGGCCCATTCCCATGGATTTGAGAAATCTTGCAATACTCGACTATTAGTGCTGCTTGGCTACCTGGAAAAGAATGATATAGGGTGGGGTTATTGAATGGTAAATTCGTAGATACTTGTGCAATTCCTCTTGTGGGTCCTGGTGATGGTCGCATCGGATACTGAGGATGTCCCATTCCCCTCATTCATGGACATTCATTCACCAGATATCCTTCCATGTAACATCGGGTACACCAGACCTGTGATCGTCCTGGTCTGGGTATTATCAACTCTTGAATCGTTTCTGTAAGCATCGATATTTTCCCTTGTAGTTGCGCCAAATTTGCATTTATTGGGGGTCCAGACACTTTTAGGCTCATCGAATATCCTTCCATGGCTTCAATCTTCATTGATTGTTCCAAGGCATCTATGAAAGTGGCTATACGTTGTTGCATTAATGGAATCCATGTCAGAGGTAGCAATCCTTGAGTATACCATTCTCTTTGATGTTCCTCATGAATTGGATGCGCTAACCTCCCTATAACATATTTAAACTTCTGGATATATTCCCAGGATGATTCACCTTCACTTTGTTGAATCTCACACAACTCATATAGAGCTTGTTTTCCTGATTGAGGTAGCTTAAACCCTGCTATGAACTTTGTTCTTAACTGGTCAAGTGTAAATGCTTGACCTTGCATTCCTGACACTCTTAGCTCAATAACCTTCATGTACCATTTGAGAGAACGACCTCTCAAGGTAGTTTGAAATTCAACCAATTTATTTTCATCTAGAGACCCTCTGGACCTCCAGATTGCTTCACAAAAGAACCAATGTTGCTCAACATCTTTATCTCGTTTACCCTGAAATTTTGGGTATTGAGCAATCGAACCTCCCGCTTTACCAAACATTGTTGATCTTGCTACTCCTATCAAAATAAAACCTAATGATTTTGGTTACGACCTACCAGGGGATCCCAATATCCTCTCTGTATTCTCATTTCTTGGTTGTGGCTGACTAATTAGTTATACTAGAAGAAAATTAGCATAAGAAGGTAGTGTTGCATTTACCACTGCTATAGAAGACACTTGGGATACGAGTGATTTGAGGCTGGTGCCACTATATTTGGGGTAGGTTTCTTTAATATGGGGGGTCTTTTTCTCTTCCTCTAGAGCAATTTATTCAGCCAGATTCCTGATCTTTCTTGGAATAGAGGCTAAATCTTCTCTTTCCTCTTCAAGATCCATGCCAAATTCCTTATCCCTTGCTTCTATGCCTTCTCTTTCTTGTCCGCTCTCTTTGGGACTTGTTTCTCTCTATGCTTGTCTCTCCCTTAATCTTTGACTGACCAGTCTTTCCTATCTTCTCATCTTCCACAACACTTCCATATGTCCTTATTATACTTCTCATGGTACGACATCTTTCCACAACTTCTCAGACTGTTTTGTTTCTTTCTTTATCTTATCGTGCCACCACTTCTCAACTATGATGACTCTTTTCAAGGCTCGTTCATCTCTTGATTCCATTTCTTGATGTTTCCCCATTTTTCAAAGAACCCTATCCCCTATCTCAGGCCATGACTCCAGCCCAACCTCACCCCACCCCAAGCGAGGGTGTTTATGCTACCATCTCAATCGAGGACATAGTCAACATCCCCCGTTCCATCAAGAAAACCTTAATCCACAGAGGGATTTATCTCAATAGTATCCCCCTTGCATCTTTCTTGAAATACACTTTTGCTCATGAAAAAGATTGGTGATTCTCAGCTACAAACTCAATAATGTATCCTTGTAATGTTGTAAAAGCTCTCTAAACAGAGCCTAATAAAAAACATAAATTTAAACATAGAATTTCTATTAGAATTTCTTTTCAGTTCTATATTCAGCAAAATTCAAAATGAGCAATATGATATAAATAACATATTGAATAACATCCCCAGGATGGGGTGACACGAGCGCATCGACAAACACGCGGACGATCACCGGGATGCCCATTTATGGCATCAACCGGCGAGTGCCCTCCAAACACTAAATAGGCTATGGCCTGCACCCGCCAGTTCCAGTCAATGAGCCCTCTCATGCGAGGGAATTGTACCAGGCGATAGAGCACTAACCACCCAGCCTTAATGGCCTCGGCAGGCACGACATCTTGGTGTGTTTTCGCGGTGATGAATTGGGATGAGATGCATCGGTCCCTCGCATTCTTCATTTTTCTCAGACTGAAACTCTGACCTCCGCCGAAGCCAGGATGAGAAGTGGCCAATTTGATAGGAGCTCGGACCAGAATCTTCACCATGACCAGGCTCAGAGGGAAATCCCGCAGAGGGGCAGCCTGGTACAGGGTTGAATCTAGACGCAGGCGCATTCATAATTTTGAATGGGCATTGGCTTTAGCATCCACTCGATGCAAGCGACAACCTTGGATGCCACCCATGGCGATCGTAGAGGAGATCAATTTGGAGGAGGCAATGCAGCACCACCCCTCACTCGCCCACGTAGAGGAAACAAAGCCACCGCCTGGGGATACCTGGTGGAACCTCAACATTGCCACCACGAAGGACCTCTTCCCACCTTGCATTGTGGAAGAGGAATTCCCTCCTGACGACACCACAGGGGTGGCGGAGCCAACAAGATTGCCAACTCAAGCAGCGGGGGACTCCAGCACGTGAGCTTCCGACGATAGTGGGGGGTTAGACTAGCCTCCAGTCTCTGAACTAGGGAATCTCCCTCTCATCTTCGAGATCCAGAATCTGATGGATGACCAAGATTTTCTCCTAGCCAGGATGGACCAACGGCTGGACATGCTTTTTGCAGCCTACTCCAAGAGCTCTCCAAAGTAATAGTGCCCAACGTGTGCACATGCGTACTCACTTCCAGTAGGCTGGCATCAAAGAAGAAATGACCGCTCAAACACGAGCAAGTAGACTCACCGAAGCTCCTGGTCAAAAGTATCTCTGCTATCTCAGTTTAGTTAGAATGTTCAGTTTCTTTATGTCTAGTTATGGCCTCTGTTTTGAAATTATTTAGAATAATAACTCTGGTTTCCCTCGAGCAGGGCACTCATATGTATATTTTGAAAACTGGATTGCACCTGGCACTGGACGCCCAACTGTCCTGGTTTCCTTCTTAGGCAGGACAGCTGGTGGCATCAATGGACACTGTATACTCCTTTTTGATAAAATGATAGGTACTACCCCTTTTTTATTTAAAAAAAAAAAACATATTGAATAACATATATAGCATATTAAAATAATGAACCATCATAACGATAATGAACATGCCATAATAATGAAAATAAATACCTCTCATGTGATATTGTTCCCCAAATCTGTCTTTCCAAGCTGAAGCTGAAGCTCTGCCCAAAAATGACTAACCTCACAGCTAGCTAGGAACAACCTATCTTTCTCCCTATCTCTAGGATTCCTTATGGTTTCTTGGCCCCCGAGCCCAAAACTCCCAGAAACAGGTTCCCCCATGTAACAGGCCTCGAAACTCCAACAAGTTACTCAAGAAAAAACTAGAAGTACAATCCTCCAGCAAGCTCCTCTAGCCAAAAACCAGCAATAGAGTCCTCCCCTATGAAAAATAATGCTCCCCAAAATCCCAAAAGTCCATTTCCCGAGTATTTTCTCCTCCTCTTATCGTCCTTTTCCCCCTGTCTCATTCACCGCCTTATCCCTTCATTAAGTCCCACCCACCTTATCCCTCCATTAAGTGTCATCTACCTTATCCCCCCACCTTTCATAAATGGGTTGATCTTCTGATACAAAAAAATAATTAATAATTTATTAAACTGGATTTTATTAAAAAAATATTCAATCATGAAATTAATTATTCAATTAATTAAACCAATATACATTCAACAAATATTTAATTATGAAAATTAATTAATTAATTAATTAGGGTTGTTACATACACCCACCCTTCAAGAAACTTCGTCTTGAAGTTAAAGTATTTTAGGATACAAGGGAAATGACACATGGTTCATATATTCATATCCAATAAACAACATTATCAGTAAGTAAGCCAAGAAAACTCACACATACTAGTGTACTTGTGCAAGAAATGCATGTGTAGCTAGTACATACAAGTCTCGTGCATGTACTAATAACAATAATTATCACCTCTATAGTAATTTTTGTATGCATCCAATCCAATCAACAAGACTATTCAATTTATAAAAGATAATAAACCAATCAATTGTTTGTGAAATCCCCTAATTACAATATTCTAGCTCAACAATGTTTATTTAGACAATTGTAGTTTAGTTAATTAATTATGAACATACATATATACACATTTTCTTTTCAGAAGGAAAAATAATAAATTCCACCATAATACAAATCTCCATACACTCTCAACTATTTCTATTCATCCTTCCTCCCTAACTTACTTCCATCTTCCATTCCTATCATTCCTCTGCTAGACTATCTTGGAGTATCAACTATATTGACCTAACTACAAATAGAACCTTTAAGTGGAAGTGTCACTATCTTGACCAAGCTTCCCCAATAGGCAACTGACAATCATCATCACATGTCTATGGGAGCGTGAGCTAACACTGTCCTCCCATGGCTCTAGGTTTCATAGGATACACGGTGGGAAATGACTCCACCCGTCCTAATAGAACTAGGGTCCACACCCTACAATGGAATATACAGTGGCACCATGCTGCTGGGAATTTTGTCATCGTTTATTCAGTTTTTGGGTAGTGTCACAACCTGAAATCCTGCACTAGTCCACATATCATAGCAACACATTCAAACCAATATAATTTCACATACAAAGATTCATATCATATTGTTTCTCGGTCGGTAGTCATGATATCCACTTTCATTACCATTATCTCTTGGCTATTTCATTAGCCCAATGACCTGCAAATTAGTCTATAACACAAACTCATACATATCTCTGCATTATCATCATGTAATTGCATCCAACCATAATCTCAATTTGATATCCATGTACCAACAATATTTAATATGAAAGTTTTCAAGTTAGAAATAGATCTCATAATGTCCCCATAATTCAAGAGCATGTGTAAGGTCTCTCCTATAGAGCCTTATAAAACATAAGTTTAAATAGAAAAATGTTATCCTAACTTCTTTACAAATCATTATTCAACATATAACCATTCATAGATTTCACATTCACATAATAGATTGCATCATATCCATCATCATTCACATAACGTTAAACATTCATAGATTTCACATTCACATAATAGATTGCATCATATCCATCATCATTTAAGTGACATTTAAACATTTATAGAATTTTCATTCACATAGTAGGTCGCATCATATCCATCATCATTTAAATAACATTTAAACATTCATAGAATTTACATTCACATAGTATGTCGCATCATATCCATCATCATTCAATTAACATTTAAACATTTATAAAGGTTCATATGTCTTAAAAGTTCAAGTGTATCATTAATAGTTTCGCTGTGAATAGAAAATAAAGGTGATTAGGCCTCAGGTAATCCTAGTTGTCTAATTCAAAAGGTGGTGTTACATACACCCAACCTTCGAGAACATATTCTCGAGGTGGTCAAAGAGTGAGGGATAATCTCACCGTATTGTCTTGGCATCCTCCCAAGTAGTAGATCTTGGACTATACTTGTCCAACTGGACCTTAACTTGGTCTAACAGACAGTTCCTGAGCTATCTTAGTCTATGTTCCAATATGCGTAATGGTTCTACCGTGAGGGTTCCCACATACAATACCTGTAATTCCTTCAAATTTAGTTTATGTGATTCATTAGAAACATAATGACGTAGAACATATACATGAAAAACATTATGAGTTTTATGCAAGTGGGGTGGAAGTACAAGACGATAGGCAACGGGTCCAATTTTCTCTTCGATTTTGAATAGTTCTATAAATCGAGGTGACAAATTTGTCCCCTTCCTAAACTGAATGGTACTCTTATTGGGCCTGATACGAATGAAAACCTGATCTCCCACTTTATAACTTCGATCATTCCTGCGTGCATCAACATAACTTTTCTGTCTATCCTGTGTTTCCTTTAGTCTTTGCCTAATCTAAATGACCTGTTCCTCCATCTCTTCAATCAATTCTGGCCCAACTGTTACTCGGTCTTCTAATCTTTCCCAACTCAACAGTGTTCTGTATGGCCTTCCATACAGAGCTTCATAGGGTGGCATTCTGATGGAGCTATGAAAATTGGTATTGTAGGCAAACTCTACCAAAGGTACTTCTCCCAATAGGTTTGATTATCCATAACATACATCCTAAGCATGTCTTCCATAACCTGATTTACTCTCTCAGTTTTCCCATCTATTTCAGGATGATAAGCTGTACTTAAGTTGAATTGCGTCCCCAACACTAACTGCAAACTTGTCCAAAACCTAGAAGTGAATCTGGAGTCCCTATATGAAATTATCTTCTTAGATATCCCATGCAAACGGATGACCTCACTTCCAAACACATGTGCCACATCAGTGACATCATAAGTGTCTCTAAGAAGAATAAAATGAGCACTCTTGGTCAACGTATCAACTATCACAAGGATGGAATTGTTTCTATGAGATGTGAGTGGCAAGCTTACAACAAAATCCATCGAAATGACTTCCCACTTGGTCATAGGAGCATCATGTGGTTGTAGGAGACCTGTCGGGTTGTTCGGATTTTACTTGTTGACACTCTCAGCACTTGGCGATGAAATGGACTACATCGTGCTTCATGCCTACTAAGAATAATAGCTTCCTCATGTCTATGTACATTTTCTTCACACCCACATGCACACAATAAAGTACTTTGTGGGCTTCCTTCAGTATGATGCTTCAAATATCCCCAACTTTGGGGATGTACATCCTTCCTCGATATCTTAATAGTCCATCTTCTAGGCTATATCCATCACACTTTGGATCTATCTGCCTTCCACTCTCGACGTTTGAAGTAACCTTTAAATACCAACTATCTCCAAGGAGTTGCGTCAACACAAGTCCACTCAGATTGACTTTTAAGGGTACCAAGGAGAAGAAATGTGGTCTCCTACTCAAGGAATCTGTGACCACAATTTATTTTCCCTTGATGTATTAAATACCAAAATCGTATTCACCCATAAACTCACTCCATCGCCTTTGCCTGGTATTTATATCCCTTTGAGTGAAGAGATTGTTGGTGCAATTATTTTCATAATATATTACCAAACATAAATTATCAACCGGGATTTGTAATCAAAAGAGTTGATTCACTATATATGTCGATAACAAATAGGTTCCTATGTCTCATGAGTATAGTTCAATCAAGAAAACCATATAAAAACCAATACTCTGTTTTCACACTTCAAAAATAACACTCTTCACACAATTCATAAATTAGAAAGAAAAACTTGCAATCATGCACTCAAAATATTTTTCTCAGATAATGCCTTATCCATTTACAAACTCATGAAGTGGAAATATGGGCTTTGAGTTAGCTATCTGTTGTTGCTACTCTTAACAATAACTAGCAAGCAAATCTAGGAACACTTCAACAATACCACTCCAAACTTAGAAGAGAAAACTGATAATGAAACTTCTCAAGCAAACAGTCAATCGAAAGGTTCTTTCTTAGGTGACAAATTTGTTCATTAGAGGCTCATGAAATGAAAATATGAACTTAAGATCTATCTCATGGAGGAACTAAACTAACAACTGGGATGCTCCATTAAAGCTCATGTATGGTGAAATATGGATATCCAGTTGTTCCTGCATTGCCACACTTTGCAACAAACTCGAATAATGAAATCAAACAAAATATCATGAAATCAAAATAACAAATACATTAAATGAAAATATACACCAACAATTTACAATAAGCTTACCAAGATTGATCGGTGGCCCTTTCCGATGCCAACATGGAAGCTTTTAGATCACTAAATTTTAACTTATAAGAGAGACAAAATCACTGAATTCAATCTTGCATTAATCTCCAACAAGTAGGTTTACAAAAAGAGTCTTCTCATGAATCCATTCTACATCATAACAATTCTCCTTTAAGAACCATTCTTACATCATGATAATTCCTCTCCAATTATACCTATGAGGTTTTATTTATACATAAAATAAATGGAGGAATGGATGAAACCGAATCCCCAAAATAAGAAAACAATTTTTACAATTTTAGGAGAAATCCCAAAAATCTGTGTTTTTTAACAATTTGGGTAGATTCGAGTTAGTCCCCCACCCATATCTCCCACACCAATTCTAATTTTGAAAAACGGCCCATGATTTACTCTATTTATCATATTCTGGACAAAACCCATGTTTTATAATTTCTAGATATGATACCATATGCACAGAAATCGAGGCACAAGTTGGAAGTTTGAGTTTTTTTTATAATTTTGGCAGAATCATTCCCCCTAAGCTGGACATCCACACATATGATATGGGTGAGTTCTGACTCATGTTTCCTCATGAAAACATCATTCTGGATGAAACCCATGTGCTTGATGTTTCTCTAGAAGCTTTCCAAAATTTTGAATTATTTCTAGTACCGGATTAACACAGGCTGGTACTGGAATAGGTGGAGCCTTCGTACCGAAATAGACTGAGTACCAGATCATGCTACTTAAGATTCAAAGTGATTAGTATCATACATAATCAAGCATTTAATTTAATTAAATCAAGAAAACTAAACAAATCATGAATTAATCATAAGTTACCTCTCTATGCACATGATCAGGGTCATTAATTGCATTTATGGATGAAACAGTCAATTAGATACACATATCATAGGTAAAATTGACTCAGAAATAGATAATATAGGGTAATAGAAGTGTCAATACTCATACTCAACATTCCCCCATGCTTAAGTCATTGCATGTCCTCATGCAACAATGATCTTCAAAGTTTCACAATTGATGATGCTCCTCACTCGATCAAGCATTCCCTAAAGTTAAGTCTTATCCAATCTATTTTCAATCAAAGTTAGGAGAAAGGGCTGTATGTGACTCTAATATGATTATAGGATAGTGACCAAGAGTTTTCATAATGACTTCGACTAATAGGCCCCCTTGGCTAGATTATCTTTAAAACAAAAGTGGTATAAGCATAATTTAGATATCATTTGAAGAGAGGAACACATAAAAGAATACAACCCAAGATGATTAACTTGTTTCTTATCCAAGTTTGTAGATATGAAGCTCTTATTTTTTAGGTAAGGTGAATTACATATAATGAGTGTCACACTTCTCATGCAAACCTATTTATTTTAAAGATAGAACTCTAAAGTGGATACTTGAAGGTTCTTAAGAACATCACCCGAGAGATATAAATGTCATCTCCTAGCCTTCATTTGATAATGATTGCTTCAAAATGATACCCAAGTGTTTATGTTCAATTTTAAGTGTGCCACTTTATGTTTTTCAACTCCCTTTACCCGACATATCCCCGCTACCAACAGGCCTGTTCAGTACCCCGACGGGTTTACCTTAGTACCATACAAGCATGGCCCTGCTGCCAGCAGGCCTATTAATTACCCCAATGGGTTTACTTGTACTTCCTGATTCTTCCTTTTTATTATATTACTCAAAAGATTTAGAATAATGTATACTGTTCATTGACAATTTTTAGAGTATAAGGCAGGTGGTACGAGAGTGTTTTAGATTTATTAGGAACATAATTAATTGTTTGCAATTATCCCAAGGGTGACATCATCCACATTCATCTTAAATCATCAGCTATTCAATGTATAATGTAACGCCTTAGATAATGACTGAGAGGTCCCTCTAGTTAATCCTATTAGGGTTCTCATGAAAGTTCATTGTGGTTTTGCAAGGGCGGTCCACCACATGAGGTTTTCATCAATACCTCTCAAGAGAAACTTGTAAAGATAAACTTGGATAATAACTTATTGAATCAACTAGGTTAGTAATATACATAATGGTGTCACCACTTTTCAATGGATATTTCAATGAGCAATCACTTCTTCAAAATAATGAGGTAATAGGACAAGTGCACCCATTGTCATATACAACTAAATGTGAAAATATCTTCTTAAAGGAGAGCAAGGATGATTCATTCAAGGTTGAGTGTATAAATGTAGGAGGAAGATGGGCATGCGAGTAAAAATAATTCAACACAAGACTTAAATGATCCATGATAGAAAGAACATGTAAGGGGCATATGATGGATGATTTTTGCTCATTCATGATGACAACCACTTCACCAAGGAATTCAGTGATAATATACGAGGAGATGTATAGGAGGGCTTGCAAAATTTCATGGTAGGGAGCATGCAATAATTGAGAGTAACCAGATGTTTACTGCATAATTAGTCTAATTCCTTTAGTAAAACGAAAAATGTTGAATTTATATGTCCTATTACTTAAATCAAGCAACAAAACTTGAATATATGATTAGAGCTACTAGCACCTTATTACTAGTACCGGATGGATGCAGGGTTGTGCTTCAGTTATGGAATAGCGTAGAGTGGTGGTTTAGTACCAGAATAGCACAGACCTCCTCCTTTGGTACCAGATGAGCCCACAGGTGACCATTAGTACTGGATGAGAATAGTATGCACATGAATGTTGTTCGGTACCGGATGAACATAGACTTTCTCCTTTGGTATAGGATGAACACAGAGGAAAACATTGTTTGCAATACCAGATGAACGCAATTCTGCATTACCAAAATAGAATAGTACTGAAATTCTGGAAATGACTATCAAATCCTAGCACTAAACATGTTGATTTGGCCTCACCGACAAAAGTTGCAAAAGAATATGAAGGTTACAACAACCACTCCCCCATGCCTAAGGTTTTTCATGGACTTATGAAAACAATGTGAGATGTTAAAACGGGATGCTCATAGAGTTGTGAACAACTGCTAAAAACAAACCAATAGAACTAATTAAAACTGGATTTTTATTCATGCTTACAAATAGAAAATTTAAGGAAAATGTCAAAAGTTGAATTATTAGCTATGAATAAATGGTTTTGAGTTAGCATTTAGTTTCAACTTCTATTAAAAAGATCACTGAATTGATCATCATTGTGAAATAGTGGTCTTAAAATAGATAGGTAATGATAAAGCATGAATGCATCATTTTTAACAACTTAAGGAAAAAGAAGAATTTTGAAGAAATAGGTCATGAAGCACTCCCTTAGGTGTTATATTCCGTTGACAAGGAAGCACTCTCTGCTTTTGAATCCCTTCCAGTATCATGTGTGCATTCGGAGGATGAAGAGATTCCCTTCTCATAAGATTCCAAACAAAATTATCATAACTTTTAGAAAGAAAACTACTATAGGTACAAAAAATATTAAATCAATTTCTTTATTATCTTTTGACATTCCCATATATGAAAAATATGAAAGATATGTTGCATTACAACATTAATTAATTTATTTACCTATCCTACTCTAATTGAACAAAATAACATTCCCTTCAAGTATAGGAATACTTCCAGTGAAGCCATGTGCGTAACAGGGTTATAAATATATCCATACTCAGGTTTAAAAGATAAATCTTAATGCATACAAGAGTATGAAGGACTAGCTTCTTTGATGATGAGATCAAGCAATAATGAAAAATAAGAGAGTGGTGTGACCTAATAACTAATTGAAACCATATTTCAATAGGATCACTATATTCTCATTTCTCTTCTTTGATTAGGTCACACTGAATGTCTTCCTCTACCATGCTATTCATATTATCCTCTTCAAGATGATTGGTCTTTGGATTACATACATGATTTGCTGAGAGACATGCTAAGGACTCCTCAATATCAGGTTCCACTGGTTTCTCTCCATTGAATTCTATCCACGATTCTTTATTCCCTTCAACAAATTGAGAAGAGGAATCCAACGGGACTTCTAAATCTTCATGTGGAGAGACAACTAGATTCTTGACTAATGTGAAGATATGCTCTTCCTGAGAGGTGGATATCCCAGCTACTTCCAGAATGTGAGAAAGTTCTTGGAGGAACATTCTTCAAGATCTTGATCATCCTTGAATTACTCTAGCTGGTTGATGATCCCTGTCTCGTAACACAAATTAGTACTCGGGGGGTTCTTACAACACCCCAAACATGATTTATCATCAAAGATTTGAATTTTAAAACTATTTGCAAAAAAATACACACCAAGCTTGAATTCCTTGTGTTACTAGGACCCTCCTGTCACCAAGTTATCTGTTCACACAAGTTAGCTCATCATGAAAACACAATTTTCCATTAAGGAAAAACACACTTGCATTAAAAGAAGAGAGGACAACCTAACTTTGGAGCAACCCCACCAAAGTGGATGTGTGGGTTCTTCCGGCATGTCTTACCATCTTCTCTCTGCCCTTAGGTCATCCACAAAACAAATCCAAAACCATTAAATAAATCGGATTCAAATACTACCTATTACCGTTTACAACTCTCCGGCAACAGTGCCAAAATGTTGGTGCAATTATCTGCATAATATATTACCAAACATAAATTATCAACCGAGATTCGTAATCAAAAGAGTTGATGCACTATATGTCCCGATAATAGATAGGTTCCTATGTCTAATGAGTATAGTTCAATAAAGAAAACCATATAAAAAAAAATACTTTGTTTTCGCACTTCAAAGATAACACTCTTCACACAATTCATAAATTAGAAAGAAAAACTTGCAATCATGCACTCAAAAGATTTTGCTCAGATAATGCCTTGTCCATTTACAAACTCATGAAGTGGAAATATGGACTTTGAAATATTTATCTGTAGCTGCTACTCTTAACAACAACTAGCAAGCAAATCTGGGCGCACTTCAACAATACCACTCCAAACTTAGAAGAGAAAACTGATAACAAAACTTCTCAAGCAAATAGTGAATCGAAAGGTTCTTTCTTAGGTGACAAATCTATTCATTAGAGGCTCATGAAATGAAAAGATGAACTTAAGATCTATCTCATAAAGAAACTAAACTAACAAGTGGGATGCTCCATTAAAGCTCATGTATGGTGAAATATGGAGATCCAACTATTCCTGCATTACCACACTTTGCAACAAATTCAAATAGTGAAATCAAACAAAATATCATGAAATCAAAATAACAAATACATGAAATGAAAATATACACTAACAATTTACAGTAATCTTACCAAGATGGATCGGTGGCCCTTTTTGATGCCAACATAGAACTTTTATATCACCATATGTTAACTTATAAGAGAGACAAAATCACTGAATTCAATCTTGCATTAATCTCCCACAAGTAGGTTTACAAAAAGAGTCTTCTCATGAATCCATTCTACATCATAACAATTCTCCTTTAAGAACCATTCTTACATCATGATAATTCCTCTCTACTCAGACCTATGAGGTCTTATTGATACATAAAATCCATGAAGGAATGGATGAAACCGAATCCCCAAACTAAGAAAACAACTTTTACAATTTTAGGAGAAATCCCAAAAATCTATGTTTTTTAACAATTTTGGCAAATTCGAGTTAGTACCCCACCCATATCTCCCAAAAAATATTCTAATTTTTAAAAACGGCTCATTTTTTACTCAATTTATCAGATGCTGGACAAAACCCATGTTTTAGAATTCCTAGATATGATACCATATGCACGGAAATCAAGGTGAAACTTGGTAGTTTGAGTTTTTTGGATAATTTTGGTAGAATCATTCCCCATGAGTTGGAGATCCACACGTGTGATATGGGTGAATTCTGTCCCACATTTATTCATGAAAACATCATTCTGGACAAAACCCATGTGTCTGATTTTCCTCTAGAATCTTTCCAAAATTTTGAATTATTTCTAGTACTGGATTAGCACAGTCTGGTACCAGAATAGGTGAAGCCTTGGTACCAGAATAGACTGCGTACCAGATCATGATACTTAAGAGTCAAAGTAATTAGAATCATACATAATCAAGCATTTAATCAAATTAACTCAAGAAAACTAAACAAATCAAGCCTTAATCATAAGTTACCTCTCTATGCACATGATCAAGGTCATTAATTGCATTTATGGATGAAACAGTCAATTAGATACACATATCATAGGTAAAATTGACTCAGACATAGATAATATAGGGTAATAGAAGTGTCAATACTCATACTCAACATAGATGTTTTAAACTTTTATGGTCCTTTTTGAGCTCAAAGTTTCGCCCTACTAGATAGTGCCTCCAAAGTTTCAGAGCTAGCATTACAGCTGCCAACTCTAAATCATGAGTAGCGTAATGCTCCTTGTGTTTCTTCAATGTCCTTGACACATAAGCTATCACTCCTCCATCCTACATTATCACAACTCCCAACCCTTGCTTCGAGGCATCCGTGTAGACTGTGAAGTCCTTTTCCATATCTGACACTCGTAGAATTGGCGCACTAGTTAGTAAGCTTTTAAGCTCGATGAATGCACTATCACATACTTCTTTCCATTCATACCTGACCCCCTTGCGCTACAAAGTGGTGATGGGTTTTGCTATTTTAGAGAACCCTTTCACAAATCTATGATAATAACCTGTTATCCCCATGAAGCTTCTTACCTCATGAGAAATTTTCGACACTAGCCAGTCCATAATGGCCTTTACCTTTTTTGGGTCCACAAAGATTCCTTCACCGGAAATAATATGACCTAAATAGTGAATTTCTTTCTAAAAGAAGGAATACTTCGAAAAATTCCCATACAATTTGTTCTCTCTAAGGCAGGACAATGCCACTCGCAAGTGTTCCTCATGCTCTCTTTCGTTCTTGGAATAGATGAGGATATCATCTAAAAAGAATTTTACAAAGCGGTCTAAGTACTTTCGGAATACACCATTCATGAGGCTCATGAATATTGCTGGTGCATTGGTCAATCCGAAAGGTACTACAACGAACTCGTAATGCCCAAAATGAGTTCGAAAGGAAGTTTTAGGAATATTACCTTCCTTAATCCTTAACTGGTGATACTCTAATCACAAATCAATTTTTAAGAATACCGCTGCTCCTTTCATCTAATCAAAGAGATCATCTATCTATGGCATTGGGTACCTATTTTTCACTGTAGCAAGGGTCAAGTCCCTATAATATATACATCGTCGTAAGGAACCATCCTTCTTCTTCACAAAAATTACTGGTGCACCCCAAGGTGAGACACTAGGCCTTATTAGCCCTAAGTCGAGTTTCTCCTTCAACTGCATCTCCAACTCACAAAGTTCTGGCGCTATCATCCTATACATAGTATTGGAAATCAGTTATACGCTAGGTTTTAGCTCAATAGTAAAATAAATCTCCCTCTTAGGAGGTAACCCTGGCAACTCATTTGGAAAAACATCCTTAAATTCTGACAATACTGGGTATTGATCCAAGCTAGGTCCCTTCCTTTCATTCATTGCTTCCACTACATACAGTCGACACCCTTGCTTCATGCATCGCTTAACCTTCATAGTTGAGATAAAGCATAGAGACACCTGTCTCCATACACCGTGGATCTCTACTGGACTTCCTTCATCGTCAACACAAAGCACCCTTTTTGTGAAACAATCTACCATAGCTCGATGGGCTTCTAACCAATCCATTTCAATGATTAGGTCATACCTCCCGAGGGCAATGACGTATACCTTCAATCTGGTAGTACAAAGCCCCAGGTCTACTATACAATTATCAATGCTACGTCCTACCGCTTGTTTTTCCCCCGAAGCCATCTCGACTTGTTTAAATTTGTCATGCTCGTAGGCTGCCAACCCACTCTTTTCTAATGTAGATGGTGAAATGAAACTATCTGTAGCACCAGAATCAAATAAAATTTTAACATTGATATGATTTAGTGTACCTAAGGACTCCAACACCATGGATTGATGTTCTACCTGGCGATTATTAATTGTTGCATAAATCTGGTTTCTACCACTTTCTCTTCCCATCAGGGAATTTCCTTCTCTATGCACAAATCCTTCTCGCAACTCTGGGAAATCATGCTAGTAATGGGGTCCTCCACATCCCCAACATGTAACACAATATTGAACCTGCGTACTGCTCTGTGATGGTCTTTGTAATGAGTTACTTCCTCTATAACCCCCGCCCCTACTAGCTACTCCCTGAGATGGTTGTGGACCTGCCTACGTCGTTGGTGAAGAGTGGGATGCTACACTTTCTTCCATTGAAATACCTGTAGAAACTATCCTTGGTGTGACTCTATTAGCATAAGGAGGTGGTATAGATCTCCCTCCCCTAGAGAATGTCCTAGGGGCCTTCCCCATGAATCCAGGATGATGCGGAAAGTTCAATCTTGTACCTCCATTTAAGTTCATCTGTTCCTCTGCATAACGTGCATTTTCAACTTCTTCCGCCACTGAAGACGGTTTCCACATCCCCACCATGGTCCTTATCTTAGAGTTTAACCCATAGACAAATCATTATGCCTGTCGTTGATCATTATCCATGTACAAAACATATTTCACCAACTCCATGAACTTGATCTTGTACTCTTCCACGGTTTCTTGTACTAGAGCATTAAATGCTCCCACCTATTGTTCCTTGTAGCAAGCTGGTAGATATTTCCTTCAGAACCTTTCCTCAAAAAGTTCCCAAGAGATGGTGTATGGGTAAGGTGCAACTACCTCTCCAAGTTTCCCCACCAATTCAAGGCATTGTCCCTCAACTGAAAAATCATTGTTTTCACCTTTGATGTGGAAACATAGTCTCTTAAGGAAAAACATCTTGTCATTCCTTCCAACCATGCCTCTGCACATTCACTGGCATGACCCCCTAAAAAATCTGGAAGTTTGATCTTTTGCAGTTCTTTAGTGATGTCTTCAGATGGAGGTCATCCCTCTGAATCCCTCGATGCTTCAGGATTACCCGTTCCATATGGTGGGAGATCCACTTCGATCCCTCCTATCTAATGCCCCTTTAGAGTTTCATTTATGGCCTCGAAAAAGCACAAAATGAGAGCTAATTCAGGCGATGGTGGTCGCGGCATTGGCGGTCCTTGTGACGATGCCCCTCTGTCGTGATTTCCTCGAGTCCTAACCATCATGTATAAATGAACTTACATCAACCAAAATTTTTTTGGAGAGAGTCTAAGGCCATTCACATTTGAGCAACTTAAACTTGAAAACAAGGTTAGGAGTAAGTTTTTTTTTTTACTTGTCTGTAAACATACGTTAATCTCTTTAGGGGAAGTGGCTAGGTTAGGGTTAAAGCGTCTAAGCTCGATTTCTTCACCTAAGAAAACTACTGACCCTCTCACTTGGTAGTTACGCTAGCACTGTACCATACTCGCCTATTCCTCTAACTTACCTTCCCAGTGCGCATGAAGCCCCCTACCCACATGTCATCGTTTAAGTCCTTAAACTTTTCGTTTAAAACTATTTAATGTGATTTTGAACATATTTAATCATTAAATATGTATTTAATTACTTACTTTAATTAATTAGTCACTAGCTAATTAATCACTAATATCCTTAGTTGAAATATAATTTTAAATTTTAAAATCAAACTCATTGGGATAATTAAAATTTAAATTAACCAAATTTTAATTTAAATTATATTTTAAATTTGATTAATTTTAATTTTAGTTGCATTTTAAACTTTACACTAATAAAAACAATTTTTTTTTT
>JZKD02S2044479.1:2224945-2265154 GCA_000966675.3 Picea glauca | reverse complement strand
AAGCTTTGCCTTATCTCTTGATTTTCACTCCATATGGGCACACTAGCTTGTGCACATAACACACTCATATGCTTGTCTATTTATTTATAAAGATTTCATTATAGGAAATCTGCAAAAACTATTGCTTATAATGAAGGCTTGACTGTTTCCCTTTTTCGGTCATCAACTTTGAGGTATATATTTCTGACTGTTTCATTTTTATGCATACAACCTTCCTTTATTTATGGTTTTTTCCCTTATTTTGTTTGAGTTGTAAGTTCTGTGTTGCTTAGCTAGGATGTTTTGCTTTTCTCTTTTGTTGTACAAGGAATTCATTGAATTTCATTTAAATATCATCTGATTTCCTAAATAGTTCTAGTGATTGAGGAGGGAGTTGAATTGTGAAAGTTAAAATTAGGATTGTGTATGTTCTCTCTATTCAAGATTTATTTTGGAGTGAATATTGAGTACTCAAGATATGTTTTTTTTTTTTGAAGATTAATTTGTAATGAAAAATTCATGAATTCACACGAAATCAACAGCGGTAGTAGCGGTAGTACATACAACAAATTTAAATGGTGCATACTGTACTAATGGAAACCAATAGTGGAAGTATGGAAAACAAATTTAAATGGCATTGATTATCAGTTGCACGGCCCCACAAATTGCACAAAGATATCATACAGGTGTCGATTTGATCAAATTGTCCGACTAATGAACATTAATTATTGATCGTACAACTAGTGTACTTAATTCCACTACCGGCTGAGTAGAGTATAAGCGATTTCATGTAGATGTAATCTATTATTTTGTTAATCCAAATCTTGGCCCTTATTCACATGAAGTCTCCAGTGTATTTTACAGCTAAAGCATCTAGAACTGTGGTAATTTGGTGGTTTTCTTATGTAGGTCTCCCTTGGTGCTATGTGTGAGCGCATCCATCCTCTGCCCCAAAGGCTTTCTAGTCGATAAGTCAAGAGATGTTCCCCCCTGGGGAAGACATAAGAAGTTCTAATTATTTCTACCACCATCACTTTCTGACTCGCCTGCTCAAACGAGAGTTTAAGTTCTGTCATCTATCATCCGCCCCAGACACGTACATCACCCAAATGGGGTGAGGTTTTCTTTAGACTGTAGTTCAAAGGCCTTATCGGCCTCTTATACATATTTTTCTTTGAATATTGTGTCGAGTGGTCCAGTAAGGTATAAATGGTGTTGCTTTCCCCTCTGTTTTGAGCTTCTCTATTTTTTTTGTCATCAGTTTTGGGTTTCCTAGCTTATACAGGGTTAGATGCATCTACAATATGGGTATTATTGTGACTATTTTATGATCTTGTTTTACTTAATTTTACCATATGTAACTCCATTAAAAATGATGAAGAGTTTTTTATCTTGTATAAAGTCTCATTTATCAGTTGATTTGTTATTTACCAATTGTTAAAGATATAAAATATTAATTGTATAAATATATGACATATTATATAAATTTGGTATAATGAAATACCCGTGATTGTTTAACAATATTTATAGGATGTAACTCTTATTAATTCTCAGTCTGTGTAGGTGAAGAGTCATTCTTACAGGTGGCTAGAACCAGGGAGAGTCTCTCTTTTTATAATGCATATACCCTTCAATTCTCCTGGGAAGCATGCACACTCTCACGTTCAATGTCTACTTAGGGTTCTAGGTCATCTCTGTTTATTTTTATTTTGAGTTGCTTCAAGGGTTTTAGGTTGTGGGATGGGACTTCTTTCAGGAAATAGTTTGCACAATTATGTGGGTGGTAAATCCCTACGTTTCATTCTTGAAACCGGGCTCTGATACCATGTGTAAAACCTCTCTAAACAGAGACTAATAAAAGACATAAATTTAAACATAAAATTTCTATCATAATTTATTTTCGGTTCTATATTAAGCAAAATTCAAAATGAGCAATATGATATAAATAACATATTTAATAAAATATACAGCATAGTAAAATAATGAACCATCATAACGATAATGAACATGCCATAATAATGAAAATAAATACCTCTCAAGTGATATTGTTCCCCAACTCTGTCTATCCAAGCTGAAGCTGAAGCTCTACCGAAAATTGACTAACCTCCCAGGCAGCTAGGAGCAGCCTATTCGACTCCCTAGCTCCAGCATTCCTTACAGTTTCCTAGCCCCCAAACCCAAAACTACCAGCAAAAAGTGCCCCCCTGTAACAGGCCTCCAAACTCCAACAAGTTCCTCAAGCAAAAACCAGAAGTATAATCCTCCAGCAAGCTCCTCCAGCCAAAAGCCAACAACAGAGTCCTCCTCTATGAAAAATAATGCTCCCCAAAATCCCAAACGTCCCCTTCTCGAGTGTTTTCCCCTCCTCTTATCCTCCTTTCCCCCCTCTCTCATTCACCACCTTCTACCTTCATTAAGTCCCACCCACCTTGTCCCTCCATTAAGTGTCATCTACCTTATCCCCCCCACCTTTCATAAATGGGTTGATCTTCGGGTACAAAAAAATAAGTAATGATTTATTAAACTGGATTTTATTAAACAAATATTTAATCATGTAATTAATTAATTAAACAAATATACATTCAACAAATATTTAATTATGTTAATTAATTAATTAATTAATTAATTAGGGTTGTTACAAATGTGGTATTGACCCAAAAATTGATTGCTCGTGTTACTGGGCGATCCAGCCGGTGAAGTGCTACAATCTCTTTTGTATCCCAAGTACAGGACATCTTGAATTGTTCTTCGAATTATGGAGCTTCTTGGAGCCTATCTATCCAGTCGAAAAATTCTTCTGGGAACTTCACCTAGAATATCGCATATTGGTCGCTCAATCTTTTGAGTAAAATATTACCTCTCATGTATATTTCACTTATTTTCCTCTTAGATCCACTTCTTTTTTCTTTTTTGGTTAATAGGTTTGGACCTTCTTGGCATTGGGATTAACCTTTGTCTTGAGAAACCACAACTCAGGGGCATCTAAGCCGTCAAAATCACCCGGGGATCGCACCCAGCCTGAGCCACACCAACCCTTAACATGGTTGGATTTTTCCCCCCTGCAGGTTTCGAACCGGTGACTTTTCAACATAGAGTGGCTTAACAACACACTGCGTCACCGAATGTCCTACACCTCGGGGACTCTCAGCTCTGCTTCTTTCCATATGAAGGTGTCACAATTTATCTCCAACCATTGGTGAATATTAGATCTGTTAATCCACGGAAGCATCTTCCCTATAGGCTCCCTTTTAAAACAAGTCCTAACAACATAACCATTTTGTTGGTGAGAAATTGATCAGACTAGGATCCTTCTTAGGTTACCAACAAAAGGTACCGTGTAGTCTAGAGCACTTCCATTTTCATATCCTCTGAAGAGAAGAAGTCTCACCCAAAGCACAACAAATAAAAAATAGGGAAGGGAAAGGAGAATACTTGGGTGGGTTCCCAGAACCTTCAAGACTCACCATGATCTTGCGCAAGATAAACCACATACAGACCAGATCTGAACTCATGCATACAAGAAGAAAAGACACTTAAGTTGCGAAAATCATTTGTATAGAGAGACATCATATTGAGATTATCAAGCATAAATAATTACTATAAATATACAACGCGTAATCATAAACACAATATGACACATTGTATTTTAAAATTTCGGGTCCTTCTTCTCCTATTATCTCTAGAACTCATTGAACACAATCTCAAAGATACATATTGGTACTATGTTACAGACTTTTGAATCTTGACTCATGTCGCAAAAATCTATCTAACCAAAACTTAATAAAGATTATGTATACAACATTTGCTTAACAACAACAAAACTCAACCTATCAAGAACAAGAACCCATAATTGAGAGAGAACAAAGAGCCCTTTTACAATCTTATACATCTCATATATCTAAGATGAATGGGATCTTCTGGATTTGGGCTTGCAGGCTTTCTTTTTAAGTTGTAATTTCTTTTTCCTTTTTAGCATTGCGTTGTCCTTTTCCGCAATCAATTTCTGTTACTTTTCCTTGATCCACTGTCCAACTTATTTTGTATCTTGTACAATGCGTGCTAAACAAAAACTGGGACTGTAGTCCTTTCACATCTTCAAATCCAAAAACGAAGGGCCCAACAAATATGACTTGGAAATTAATCATATAAAGGGAAAGGAAAATCAAGTAGTTGATGAACGCAGCAGAGGAGCTCATGAAGTGCATATTGTATCCATCAGCATGTGTAGGACAGATCTGAAAGATAAAAAAAAATCAACATAGAATTCAGAGAAGAGTTACTTAAAAATAAAATAAGCATTACAACAAGGTAATTTTTGGCATAAATTTATTTTTTACGAGATGAAAGAAGATGTAATTCTTATGTATAAAGGAAAGTTGTATGTGTCAAATTCTATTCAGCTAAAAAATGTTTTTTTGAAGGAAATGAACAATGTGCCATATGTCGGGCACCCAGGATATCAGAAAACAATTTCATATGTCAGAAACCAATATTTTTGGCTAGGAATGAAGAAATAAGTGGATAATTACATAGGAAAATGTCTGGAGTTTCATAAAGTGAAGAATGCACATAGGCACCCAACATGTTTGTTACATCCATTTCCTATTCCACAGTGGAAATGGGAAGTTGTTACAGTGGATTTTATTACAAAGCTTAACGAAATAGTGAAGAAACATGATTCGATAATGGTTGTGGTGGATAAATTAAATAAGGAAAAACATTTTACCCCGGTGAAGAAAACACACAAGGAAGTTAATATTACAAAAATGTATATAAAAGAAGATGTTAGGCTACATGGAGTTCCTAAGGAAATAGTTTCAGATAGAGATCTAAAGTTTACTTCAAATTTTTGGAAAGGTTTGTTCAAGGGTTTTGGAACAAATTTAAATCTCAGTACAACATATCATCCAAAGTCAAATGGAAAAACTGTAACATCCCGCTCTTGCGCACACTAAGAGAACTTATTCTTTGAGGACACTTGCTTGCAAGTGATCCAGATTATTATAC
The DNA here is from genome assembly GCA_000966675.3 of Picea glauca. Taxonomy (NCBI): domain Eukaryota; kingdom Viridiplantae; phylum Streptophyta; class Pinopsida; order Pinales; family Pinaceae; genus Picea; species Picea glauca. Next base: position 2,260,168 of record JZKD02S2044479.1, on the reverse strand, counting down.
CATTGACCATTGATTATTATTATGATGCATTATGGATGTGATTATATGTTATTTTTTTGTATTGACTTAGACAGTTGCTATTGAATCGGTTCTCCTGAGTGTGTAGGATTTGGACCTCGAGGATGTTGAGTCATCGATGAAACCCTTGGACTCTGGATCGATTCAGGGAGTGGACTATTGAGGTTTGATTGTTGTATATATATGACATATGTGCATCTAATTAGATGTTAGGATTATGGATTTTGTTCTTACATGATTCGTTGATGATGCAGGCTGACGATAGCTTGCCGACCAAACTCACATGTGGAGTAGAGGGGTCACACATGGCTACCAGAAACATTGAGGGAGAGGTGTGGACAACAACCATGCCACAACCTACTAGCACTACCATCAAGGCTCGAACTGTAGGTTAATGACTACCTAGTTCAAGAAGACCCATGATATCGTAAGCGAAGACTACAATAGTCGCTCACAATGATTCTAAGGGGTGCACAATAAGGCAGGGGCCTTATTCCTTAGAGGCCCTTAGTCTCCCACAAGATCACCTGGTGGATTATTGACTCCAGGGGTTTTTTATGTCTACCAAGTCAGTTAATATGCGAGTGGAACCCTTGTAACACGTAGTGCGTCCTGAAGGGCACGTTGCACAAGAAAAATTGAAAGAGGTGAGTGGCACCCTTGGAGCATGTAGTGCATCCTAAAGGGCACGTCACACAAGGGAAACAAAAAGAGGCGAGTGGCACCCTTGGATCACCTAGTGCATCCTGAAGGGCATGTCATGTTGTTAACTAATAAGAGAATAAACCTAGATGGACTTAGAACGAATAAAGTGATAAGAAGTATTTAAAAATATTTTCCCTAATAAAATGTTTCCCATCCTTGAAAATTAAAATCTAGGTCTAAAGTAATACTTGTGGTAATAATAATAATAATAATCATTAAACATGTGACGAAAAGGGGGTAAGAAACTTGATTAAATTATTAAAATCAAATTAATGAGGGATATAAAATTTTAAAAGGGAAATGATTTTTTTGTACATGTGCTAATTAAAATTTATTAATTAAAAAGAAAAAGGGGAAAAAGATAATTTTCTACACGTACTAATTTGATTTTAGACAAAAAGGAAAAGAGGGAAATTTAAAAGAATTAGGAAACTAAGGGGAAAAGGGGGAAAGTAAAGAAAAAGGGAAACATAAGGAAAAAGGAGAATTACCAACTTAGCAAGGAATATTGCCTTTAAGAACTTTCTAAATTGAACTCAACTAGTAAATTAGTAAGGGGGAAAGTCATTAGATTGTGTAAGGGAATATGGGGACACCTAGGACCGATTCTAGGAGTGTTTTTAGGTGGGTGAGGGAAACCAGAGTAATTAAATAATTAATGAAATTAATTTCGTGTGCAACGAAGGGGATGGGTGACACATGTATGGGGAGGATTTTTCTTAGTTAAATTATTGAACAATAAATTAAATGGGAATTTGGGAAGGAAGTGACTTAGAAATTCTATACAAAGGAGGGAGGAGGAGAAGGATGGATCTCTTTTGTCATGTGTAATGTTACGTTGTAGAATTTTAGACTTGACTAACTTATCTTGAGAGATTTGGGATACCCAACTTGGTGAGGAGTGGTAGCTCAGCCTTGCAAGGCAAGATGAGAGCTATTTGTTGTCTGGTTCAATGTGTGTGGACCCTTTGTAGCTTGAGGGGCTAAGGGGGAAGAAGAGTACCCCTAGCATTGGCTGGGAGGTACCGGTGAAGGCTTATTGGTCAAGAAGCGAGTGGGACAATGACTCAGAGAGGATGACTTGGGATACAGTATGCATGCTCTTATTCTACATGGTAGACTATTATGACTTTACGCTTTCATTTTTGTAGTTTTAAATTTGTAAAGAAGGTTTTTGACTTAGCATTTTAATTGAGAACTTAAATTTCCCCATAGCCTTAAGCTCATTGCTTGACTTGTTTCCCGTGGCATTCGATCCCTGAATGTTGTGACTGTCCTCTTGGTTTTAATTGATTTTTTATGAAGAATTTATGCCTAGTCTTCATCCTCATCCCTAGTTCATCATTCCATGCCTGAGCAGTCGGCCAGGAGCAAAATCGACGGTCATCACTTTGGTGCATAGCAACCTATAGATTCTAATGCCCTTGTTTTATGTGTGTTGATGATGAGAAAATGTCGTTTTCCTACTTGTCTACCCATGTCTATTGTTATTGTTTGATTGAGGGTACTTGCGCCTTCTTGCGTTTAGTAATTCTTCCATTATTATCAATCATATCCACGAACCACTAAATACCCCAGAGGTTTTAACTCTGCATCCCCTAATTTTTCGCTCTACGTTTTACCATTTTACAGTCATCATTTTACCCCCTCCTTGGACTATGACCTTCCCATGGTTTAGACTACGAACTTACCTTTCTAGAGTGCAAATTTTATTTCATGTTGCTAGCATTATCACTTATCATTTTTGTCATCATTTTCAAATGATTTTATGTTTGCATTTTCAATGGGTTTCACTTCATAGTCAGCGTTCTATTTCAATTGACAATGTTTTGTTGAAAACTATTTATTGATTCTACAACAAGTTTTTTAATTATTCTGAGCATAATTGTACGACTGTGTTTATGACAGTGAAATTATTTGTTGATGATGTTTTTGATATGTATTAAGGGATAATGAATTGATTATAAGTGTATCATTTAAGTCTATGAATTATCATTCTTATTCCAGATTTAGAACGGGCAGCGAAATTTTAAAATAACACTCACAATTTTTCATGAAAGAATACAACGATTTTTTTATTAAACTCAATGATTGAATGGAAATGCACAACAACAAATTTCTTGGTAGACAACATAATTTTTCTCCACGAATTTGGCATCAGGACCAGTTCTTATATCACTGCAATTTTTTTTATAAAGTCTGCATTTAACAAGTTGTCTAAGTGTTTGTTTTTGTTTTTCCTGTGTCTGGAATAATGAATTACATATCTCAATTTACTCTGCAAGTTTTGCTTCATACAATGAATAAATCAACTGCATTCTCAGCACATGTTTACACTACATTTCAACACCTACGTATGTCATGTTTCCAACTTATTTGAACTGTGTTTTAATGTATTGACCGCTCTAGAACATGTATGAAATGTTTATGAGACAACATTTTTGGTCACCGAATTTATTGTTAAATTATAGTTGTTGACTTACATTCAATTTATAGTGATAATATACAATGATTTAGCGTGGAAACGATGGTGTATGTTGGGAGGAATTACTGTGTATTTGGGTAGAATGTACTCTGTGTAATTGGGTAGCACATTCTTGTGTAATGGGTAGCATTTTTACTATGCAGTGGGTGGCATATTTTAGTGTGTATGGGCAGCATAAATAGGCATTTTTGTCGTGTGGATGATGTGGTTTCTATAGTGTAATGATGGTGTTTTTAATAGCAATGAAAACCCCTTGAATTATTGACAGCATTTTAATTATTATGCAAACAATAAATTTTTGACATCCAACTTATGGTATGCATGACAGTAATTTATCAGAAGTGTGATTGATGTGCTTGTCTGGTTAGTGAATTCCTTCTTTGTAGACAATGTTTGTATGAAAGGACAAAAATTTCTAGTTGAGTGCGTCTGCTTGAATGGCGACAATGTTCACCTTTCTAGACAATGAAATTACACAGCATTGACTGACAGCTAATGTACTATTTTCTTGTTTAATTATTGTTGTCTGTAAACAATAACCTTATTTCTATTTACATCTTAACAAGATTGATAGTTATGCAACAATCTAACCTTTAAATATTACCTACATTATCCTTTAACTAGATTATTATCTGCATTTGTCATGGAAGCTTTATGGAACGTCGTAACTTAAAATCCGTGAGTTCCCTTGAATATTGGGACAATGTTATCCCTTTTTTTAGACAGCGTTATCATGATTTATTAGTAAGCAACCTCTTGTGAACTCAACACTTCATGTAATTATTAGACTGCTACTAACCATTGCAAGGAATTGTAGATAACACCCTTTTTTGGGTAATGTTTTAGTCAGGGATTTTGGTATTATTTATACCAGTATTTTTGTAATTTATATTAGAGATATAGTTTCATTTTTAATAGTGAGATATGACATAAAATTCGTATAGTTTTAGTTTTACCTGATAGTGAATTCAGTTTTAAAGGATAGCGATATACTTATCTAATATTGGGATTGGGAAAATAGTTGCAACAAACTTTGTTTTATTAATAATCATTTAATTTGTTCAGATTTATTTTTCTTTGCAAGGAAATTGTGGTGTTGTATGAAATTCCTAGTTGTCTTCTTGACTTATCGGTTGGGTCCTAGGGTTAGTCATCAGGGGTTAGATACTTAACTTGTTCTCTTAGCGCACTAAATTGTATCTTGTGTTGAGGGTCTAGTTATGTTGTTGCGCCATGGTGGTGGTCACACCTATCACCTGGCAATGACATGATCCATGATGAGGGGATCATTGCACACCCTAATGGAGAGAAGCAAATGATATCTTGGTCGGGGTTATCCTACCCGTTGTGGGCATTGTTCATTGTAGTTGTTTTTGGTGCTTGGGTTGTAACGCCTTCATGTGTTTGGTTTGCACGCCTTAGAGGTTCTAGTTTCTGGCCGTCGAGGCTATTGTGTCAGGATGATGGATGTTTTCCTTTATCTGGTAGGCCTTGTCATGTTTGTGTTGGGCGGGTAGTCATTTCTATCTTTTTATTTATGCCTGATTCTCCCTGTTGCTCGTTATGCTAGTGCGTTGATTCGTTTTTGTATGTTTCTTGACCTACACGCGTGTGTTCGTCATCAGATTGTGTGGTTCAACTGTTGTCATATTTTCCTTTCTGTAAAAAAAAAAATCCCTTTTGCTTCGCTTGTAGTTGTAACGATCAGGGTCGTTACATATGGTATCAAAGCAAGTTCAACCTTGCAACTTTGGATTGCCAAAATTTCAACTACAGTAAACCCGTGAGTATTAACCCTTACGTTAATTAAAAACCTTAACGTGTCCATATGGTGATCTCATTTAGAGGACGCCTCAGAGGTTCACAATGTGGTGTTGTGGAAGGAGGTGCGATGCCTCCAGAAGTTCTTGCACTCTCAGAGTCGATCCCCTAAGGGGAAGGGAAGGTGCTTGGGTTGGATTCGCTTGTTGTAAGGGATGATGATGGTATGAGAAGGCCCTTATAGGTAATTTCAAATGGCCTTGATTCACCATCGATATTGAGATGAGGCCAGGGCACCTGTACCCCTAAGGGTCCACAGTGTACCCTAGCTAGTACCATTAGCATCCACCGAGGACTCGAGAGAGTTGATTTCTTGAGTCCACGAGTGTCGTAAACAGCTATGACATTGAGGCACGGTTGTAGAGAAAGGCATTATGCTTCACCCTTCATGATTACGACCTCCAACAAGAAGGTCTGCAAAGTGGTATTTCAACTGATGGGGAGCGCTCTTCTATGGTGAAAGATGCTCCTGCAACATTTCAACATGCTTGTCGACAATGTGTCATGGGAATTGTTCAAGGAATGGTTCTAGGAGAGGTATATTTCTGAGGAATTTGTTGATCATCAGCTCAATGAGTTTTATGCCTTGTGACAAGGCAATCGCACGCTGCCCGTTTTCGAGCTGCTTCGATATGCTCCGCACCAAATTACCCAGAAAACTTACGGTCAAGAAGTTCGTGTTTGGAATTATTGTTATAATTCAGCTTCTACTTTAGGTACCAAGAATATTGGACCGAAGAAAGTGTGTTGGATTGTGGGGAGCCACATTACCAGCATTACTACCTAGAGGAAAGGGTTGGAGCATCTGGATCAATCGAACTCACTACCATGGGAGTTTTAGGAAAGGTCCATTGAATTCATGCAGCAGTGAATAACTACTAGGAAGAGCACCAATCGACTGTGCTCGAGACATCAGGTACCATCACTGACCAAACCCTTAGTATTTGATAGATCTCGGTGCTACCAAAATTTTCATTTCTGGTGCAGTGATAAAAAGGATTAAGTTAAGGGCAGTCGAACAAGATGATTTTAGCTTTGCATTTATGGCTTTGGGAGCCAAACAGAAGGTTGGAGGAAAGGTTATGGGCTGTACCCTTAACCTGGGAGAGTTTTTCACCAGGGCCAACCTGTACGTCACGATCTTAGGATCTTATGATGTCATGAGCGGTATGGACTAGTTGGAATAACATGAGGCAATACTCAACTGTAAGATGAAATGGTTGATCTTGGTCGATGATGAGGGACATAGATGCATGATTGTAGGATGAAACCAGGGAGTTTCCCTGAGGTTCATCTCCTCCTGGAAGCTACAAAAGAGCATGCACAAGGGATGTAAGCCTTATGTAGTCCTTGCTTTAGAAAAAAAGGGAATAGTGGAAGGTCTAGAACACCTTCCAGTGGTGAGAGAGTTTGTAGACCGTCTTCCTGGAGGAGTTACATGGGATGCCTCCAGAGAGGGAATTGGATTTTACCATAGACCTAAAACTGGGGACTGAACCAATAGCTAGAATTCCTTATCACATGTCAACCCCAGAATTATAGGAGTTGAGAATGCAACTGAAGGATTTTTTGGACCTAGGACTTATACATCCAAGTGTGTCATCGTGGGATGCGCCTGTTGTTTTCATACAAAATAAGGATGGGTCATGGAGACTTTGCATTGACTATAGTCAATTGAACTAGGAAACAATCAAGAATCAGTATCTTTTGTCAAGGATTGATGATATACTCGATCAAATGAAGGGTGCGACGATGTTTTAAAAGATTGATTTGCGATCAGGGTATCACCAGTTACAGATCAAGGAGGATGACGTCCCTAAGACTGCTTTAAGACAAGGTTGGGACATTATGATTTTACTATTTTACTGTTGGGACTGACAAACACCCCAGGGGTATTTATGAGTTTGATGAACGAGGTGTTGCGTGACAACAGAAGAGCATGACGAGCACTTGCACCTGGTACTACATTGTCTGGGAGAGAACAAATTGTATGGGAAATTGTATAAATGCTCATTTTATCAATCAAAGATTCACTACTTAGGGCATGTCATATTTGGTGAAGGTATCATCGTGGATCCAGCAAGGGTCGAGGCTATTATGGAATGGCCTACACCGACGAATGTCCCAGAAGTGAGTAGATTCATGGGTTTAGTAGGATACTATCGACAGTTCGTCGAGGGATTTTTGAAGATAGAAAATATGATCACAAAATTGTAGTATAAGAACAAGAAGTTGTTTGGATCGAGAAATGAGCTAAATAATTTCAGAGGCTCAAAGAGATGTTGACAAAAACACCAATACTAAAGGTCCCAGGCATGGACGCAGACTTCTTGGTATGCACTAACGCATCCAAGGAAGGCTTAGGTAGATTCTTGATGTAAGATGGTCGATTGATCGCCTGCATATTGAGGAAATTGAGAAGGCATGATGAGAACTATGTGACACATGATTTGGAGTTGTTATCCATTTTATATGCCTTGAAGGTTTGGAGACACTACCTTGTTGGAAGAAAATTTGAACTAAGGATGAACCATTGTGGAATAGAACACATCTGTACACAAAGCGACCTAAACGTGCGACAACGACGTTGGTCAAAATTTCTTAGCGAGTATGATTTTGAGATTACTTACATAAAGGGAATAGTGAACCAAGTGGCAGAGGCATTCAGTCGGAGACCATGCATTTTTTCTGTGTTTCCGCTTCAAACGAATCTACGTGAAAGGGTTCTAACTTTACAATGCAAAGATGACTGGTACAAAGAGGTCAAGAATTTTATCGGACAAAAAAAACAATGATGGTACCAAGATTTGAAGGATTTACATTGACGACGATGGATTATTGAGGCTTAAAAATCAGATTTGCATACCATCGAACAATGAGTTGAGGAGTTTGATCCTAAATGAGGCTCACATAGCAGTGTACATGGCTCATCCAGGGGTCACAAAGATGAGAGAAAACTATAAACCCTTATTCTTCTGGAAGGGAATGAAGGCAGACACTCTGACAAAGAGTGCTCATTTTATTCCAGTGTGTACGACGTATCAGGCACCTAACCTAGCTAGAGTTTTCATTAGTGAGATTGTGAGGTTTCATGGCGTGCCTAAGAGGATTATATTCGATCAAGGATCGATGTTTACTGGATGATTTTGGATTAGTTTCCAAGATGCCTTGGAAACCTAACTTAACTTTAGTACTGCATATCACCCTGAGATAGACAAGTAGACTGAACAAAAAAACCAAGTCTTAGAAGACATGTTGCACATGTACGTGATGGACCAACAAAAGTGTTGGGAAGAATTCTAGTCACCGCTAGAATTCTCTTATAACAATAGTTACCAAAGCACAATTAAGATGGCTCCCTTCGAGTTTCTTTTGGGCGACTGTGTCATATTCCTTTGAGTTGGGATCGACTTGAGGATAGGGTCCTGGTGGGACCAAAAGTGATCCAATAAATGGAATATTAAATGAAAACTATAAGACAAAGGATCAAGGAAGCATAGGATCGGTAGAAGAGTTATGTCAATGTGCATCGTGTCGACCATAGTTACGATGTGGAGATCGAGTATTTTTGTGACTGAAACTACATAAGAGTTTGATGAAGTTTGGAAAAAGAGGATAAACTATCTCTTAGGTTCGTGGGATCCTACAAGATTGGGGAAAGGAGAGGCTCGTGGCCTAATGAATAGCCTTGCCTGATTCTTGAGGTGTATGCACGATATCTTTCATGTCTCTGTTTGAGACATTATGATTAATGATCCTACACATGTTTTGACTTGAGCACCTTGTAGGTGTTGGATGAGGGTGCTCTCATGGTTGAGTTGATCTACATCCTAGATCATCACATTCGAAAGATACGATGTCGAATAGTAGATGAGGTCAATGTCCAGTGGGACAACTATAGTCTGCACCCGATGACCTCGAAGGATGCATATGATATGCGCCAACAGTTTCCATTTTTGTTGGATATATAGATTTATGATACTGTGATAAACATTACTTTGAAAATTATATATTGTTAAACTTTAAGATGAAGTTTAGACCAAGAGGGGGTGTATGTAACATCCCGCTCTTGCGCGCATTGAGTGAACTTATTCTTTGAGGACACTTGCTTGCAAGTGATCTGGATTATTATACCATTGACCATTGATTATTATTATGAGGCATTATGGATGTGACTATATGTTATTTTGTTGTATTGACTTAGACAGGTGCTATTGACTTGGTTCTCTTAAGTGTGCAGGATTTGGACCTCAAGGATGTTGAGGCATTGACGAAACACTTCAACTCTGGATCGAGTTAGGGAGTGGACTATTGGGGTTTGTTTGTTTTATATATATGACATATGAACATCTGATTAGATGTTATGATTATGGATTTTGTTATTACACGGTTCATTGATGATGCAGGCTGATGATATCTTGCCAACCAGAGTCACATGTTGAGTAGAGGGTCACGCATGACTACCAGAGATGTTGAGGGAGAGTTGTGGACAACATCCCTACCACAGCCTACTAGCACTCTCATCATGGCTAGAACTATAGTTTAATGACTACCTAGCTCGAGAAGACCCATGAGGGCAGAGTGCGACAGTGACTCACGATGATTTTAAGGGGCGCACAATAAGGAAGGGGCCTTATTCCTTAGAGGCCCTTGGTCTCCAACAAGATCACCTGGAAGAGTATTGACTCCAGGGGTTTTTGATGTCTACCAAGTCAGTCAACAGGTGAGTGGCACCCTTGGAGCGCATAGTGCATCTTGAAGGGCACATCGCACAAGAAAAATGGAAAGAGGTGAGTGGCACCCTTGGAGCTTGTAGTGCACCTTGAAGGACACGTCATGCAAGGGAAACAAAATGAGGCAAGTGGAACGCTTGGAGCACCTAGTGTGTCTTGAAGGGAACGTTGCGTTATTAACTAATAAGAGATTAAACCATGATGGCATTTAAACGAATAACATGATAAGAAATATTTAAAAACTTTTTCCCTAATAAAATGTCGCTCAACCTCAAAAATTAAAATCTAGGTCTAAAGTAATACTTGTGGTAATAATAATAATAATAATAATAATCATGATTAAAAATGTGACGAAAAGGGGGTCAGAAACTTGATTAAATTATTAAAATCAAATTATTGAGGGATTTAAAAAATTAAAATGGAAATGATTGTTTTATACACATGCTAATTAAAATTTATTAATTAAAAAGAAAACAGGGGAATAATATAATTTTCTACACTTAATAATTTGAGTTTAGATAAAAAGGGAAAGAGGGAAATTTAAAAAAATTAGGAAACTAAGGGGAAAAGGGGGAAACATAAGGAAAAAACAGAATGACCAACTTAGCAAGGAATCTTGCCTTTAAGAACTTTCTAAATTGAACTCAACTAGTAAATTAGCAAGGGGGAAAGTCATTAAATTATGTAAGTGAATATTGGGATACCTAGGAGAGATTCTAGGAATGCTTTTAGGTGTGTGAGGGAAATAGGAGTAATTAAATAATTAATGAAATTTATTTTTGGTGCAACGAAGGGGATGGGTGACACATGTATGTGGAGGATTTTTCTGAGTTAAATTATTTAACAATAAATTAAATGGGAATTTGGGAAAGAAGCGACTTAGAAATTCTATATAAAGGAGGGAGGAGGAGAAGGATGGATCTCTTCTTTCATGTGTAATGTTACGCTGGAAAATTTCAGACTTGACAGACTTAGCTTGTGGGAGTTGAGATACCCAACTCGGTGAGGAGTGGTAGCTCAGCCTTGCAAGGCGATATAGGAGCTAGTTGTTCTCTGGTTCATTGTGCATGGACCCTTTGTGGATTGAGGGGATGAGGGGGAATAAGAGTACCACTAGCATTGGCTGGGAGGTACCAGTGAAGTCTCATCGGTCAACAAGCAGTAGTTGGATGGAGCGTGTAGGACAACGACTCAGAGTGGAAAACTTGGTCTATGGTACGCATGCTTTTATTATGCATGGTAGAATATTTTGACTTTATGCTTTCATTTATGTACTTTTAACTGTGTAAAGAAGGTGTTTGACTTAGCATTTTAATTGATAACTTAAATTTCCCCATAGCCTTAAGCTCGCTGCTTGACCTGTTTCCTGTGGCATTCGGTCGTTGAATGTTGTGATTGTCCTGTTGGTTTTAATTGATATTTTATGAAGAGTTTATGCCCAGTATTTTTCCTCATCCCTAGTTCGTCAGTCCATGTCTAAGTAGTTTTCTAGGAGCCGAATCAATGGTCATCACTTCGGTGCATAGCGACCTATAGATTTGAATTCCCTTCTTTTCTGTGTGTGGAAGATGAGCGAATGTTGTTTGCCTAGTTGTCTACCCCTGTCGATTGTTATTGTCTTATTGAAGGTCCTTGTGCCTTCTTGCGTTGAGTAATTTTTCCATTATTATCAATCCTATTGGTGAACTGTTGAATACCCCTACGTTTTTAACTCTGCATCCCCTAATTTTTCGCTCTGCATTTTACCATTTTACAGTCAAGATTTTACCCCATCCTTGGACTCCGACCTTGCCATGCTTTAGACTACAATATTACCTTTATAGACTGCAAGTTTTATTTCACATTGCTAGCATTATCAGTTATCATTTTTGTCGGCATTTTCAATGGGTTTCACTTCACAGTTAGCGTTCTATTTCAATCGACAACGTTTTGTTGAAAACTATTTATTGATGCTAAAATGAATTCTTTAATTAGTCTGAGCATAATTGTACGATTGTGTTTATGACAATGAACTTATTTGTTGATGACTGTTTTGATATATATTAAGGGATAATGAAGTGATTATAAGTGTATCAGTTAAGGCTGCAAATTATCATTCTTATTCCAGATTTAGAATGGGCAACGAAATTTTAAAATAACACTCATAATTTCTCATGAAAGAATACATCAATTTTTATTAAACTCAGTTATTGAATGGCAATGTGGAATGACAAATTGCTTGGCAAACACCATAATTCTGCTCCATGAATTTGGCGTCAGGCCCAACTTTTATATCACAAATTTTTTTTTTATAACCTCTGCATTTAACAAGTTGTCTAAGAGTTTGCTTCTGTTTTTCCTGCGTCTGGAATGATGAATTACAAATCTCAATTTACTCTGCAAGTTTTACTTCATATAACGAATAAATCAACTCCATTCTCAGTACATGTTTGGACTACATTTCAACACCTATGTATGTCATGTTTCCAACTTATTTGAACTGTTTTTTAATGTATTGACTACTTTGGAACATGTATCAAATGTTTATGAGACAACATTTGTGGTCAGCAAAATTATAGTTAAATTATAGATGTCGACTTACATTCAATTTATAATGATAATATACTTCGATTTAGCGTGCAAACGGTGGTGTATTTTGGGCATAATTACTGTGTATTTGGGTAGCATGTACTTTGTGTAATTGGGTAGAGTGTTCTTGTGCAATGGGTAGCATTTTTACTGTGCAGTGGTTGGCATATTTAATTGTGTATCGACAACGTAAATGGGCATTTTTTCCGTGCAAATGATGTGGTTTCTATAGCGTAATGGTGGTGTTTTTAACAACAATGAATCCCCCTTAAATTATTGACAGCATTTTAATTATTATGCAGACATTAAATTTTTTACATCCAACTTATGGTATGCATGATAGTAATTTTATCAGAAGTGTGACTGACGTGCTTGTCTGGGTAGCGAATTCCTTCTTTGTAGAAATTTCTGGCTAAGTGTGAATGCTTGAATGGCGGTAGTATTCACCTTTCTAGACAACGAATTTACACAACATTGATTGACACCTAATGTACTATTTTCTTGTTTAATTATTGTTGTTTTTAAATGATAACCTTCTTTCTATTTACACCTTAACAATATTGATAGTTATCCAATGATCTCACCTTTAACTATTACCTATGTTACCCTTTAACTGGATTATTATCTGCGTTTGTCATGGAAGCTTTATGGAACGTTGTAACTTAAACTCTGCGAGTTCCCTTGAATATTGGGACAATGTTATCCCTCTTTTTTGACAGTGTTATCATGTTTTATCAGTAAGCAACCTCTTGTGAACTCAACACTTCATGTAATTATTAGACTGCTACTAACCATCGTGAGAAATTGTAGACAACCCCTTTTTTGGGGTAGTGTTTTAGTCAACGATTTTTGGTATTATTTAGACAGGTATTTTTGTAATTTATCTTAGAGATTAATTTCATTTTTAATAGTGAGATAAGACAGAAAATTCCTATAGTTTGACTTTTACCCGATAGTGAATTCAATTTTAAAGGATAGCGATATACTTATCTGATATTGGGATTGGGAAAATACTCACAACGAACTTTGTTTTATTAATAATCATTTAATTTGTTCAGATTGATTTTGTTGCACAAGGAAATTGTGGTGTTGTATGAAAGTCCTATTTGTCTTGTTGAATTGTTGGTTGGGTGCTAGGGTTAGTCGTTAGGGGTTAGATAATTAACTTGATCTCCTAGCACATTAAATTTTAGCTTGTGTTGAGGGTCCATTTATGTTGTTGCGCCATGGTGGTGGTCACGCCTATCACCTGGCAACGGCATGATCCTTGATGAGGGGATCATTGTGTGCCATAATGGATAGAGGCAAATTATATCTTGGTCGGGGTTGTGCTACCTATTGTGGGTGTTATTCATTGTAGTTGTTGTTGATGCTTAGGTTGTAACACCTTCATGCATTGGTTTTGCATGCCTTAGAGGTTCTAGCTACTTGTCGTCGAGGTCGTTCTGTTGGGATTGTTGGAGTTACTTCACACACACGTAGGATTTATTTTTCCTAAGGTTTTTATTTGTTTATTAGTCATAATTAGTCATTATCTAGTTTCCTATATTCTAAGAGAGAATATTCCACCTGGAGAATATTCTCTTTCAGTTCACACTTCAGTTTGACTAGTTGAGTTGAGTTTAGATGTTGCATTGGGATCATCACCATGCAACATTGGGATCATCACCATGATAATTCGACATTGCCTTGGTATAATCACCAAAGTGGCACATTAGTCTTGATTCCTTGAGTTAACTCCTCACTATGTTATGTTCAGTCAATTAACTGAAGACTAGTTGACTAGTTAACTCAACTAGGTGGCAGCTAACTCCTGTAACTGCCTAAGAGACTAGAATAGGTGGCAATTCACTCCCATAACTGCCGGTATGTGTCCAAATCACTCTAGACCACCACTATGGTGAATTGGTTCACCTCAAGTCGAACTCATTGAGTTATACAAAGTATATCATGTGTAAATTATTCATTATTCACAACATTTAATGAGAATTCTTTCCATTCTTTCTCTCCTTCTTCTTATTTTTCCAATTCTCTCTGCAAATGTGTGTATCATTGTTTAGCAAGATCTATTATGTAAGTTCAACACATTTACAGGGATGATGGATGTTTTCCTTTATTTGGTAGGCCTTTTCATGTTTGTGTCGGGAGGGTAGTCGTTTTTATCTGTTTATTTATGCATGATTCTCCTAGTTGCTCGTTGTGCTAGTGCATGGAGTCATTGTTGTTTGTTGTCTGAAATGCACATGTGTGTTCATCGAAAGGTTGTGTGGTTCAATTGTTGTCGTCTTTTTCTTCTTGCAAAAAAAATTGCCCATTTTCTTCTCTTGTATTTGTAACGATTGGGGCCATTACAAAAAAAGAAAGGACTAATAGGATAATTGAAGACATGCTTAAAATGTATGTGATGGATTAGCCATCAAAGTGGGAAGATTATATTCATTTATTTGATTTTTTATACAATAATGGGTATCAAGCCTCATTGAAAATGAGTCCATTTGAAGCATTGTATGGCATAAAATGTAATACTCTAGTGAGTTGGGATAATCTAGAAGAGAGAGCAGTTGTTGGGCTAGATTTGTTAAAGGAAATGGAAGAATAGATGGAAAGGATAATATAGAGTTTAAAGGCTTCCCAGGATAGGAAGAAAAATTATGCAGACAAGAACATAGTGTTTAGATTTTAAAGTGGGAAAACATGTGTTGTTAAAAGCGAAGGCGAAAATAAGATCACTAAGATTAAGAAGTTTCCCAAAGTTGGCAACAATATATTGTGGGCCTTTTGAAATATTAGAAAAGATAGGGCCATTTTCATACATGCTATCATTTCCTACATCAATGAGAGTGCATAATGTATTTTATGTTATATTATTAAAGAATAATGTGGCTAACCCTAACCACATAATTCATTGGAATGTGATCCAGGTGGAGCATGAAGGGGATTTCCAGGTGGAACCAATACACATCCTAAACTAGAAAGTCAAATTTCTTAAGAAGAAGGTCATAGGGCTAGTAAAGGTTCCATGGACCTATTATTGTCTTGAAGATGGTACATGGGAGCATGAAGAAAACATGAGGGAGGAATACCTGCAAAGGTTTGATAATTTTGAAGAAAATGGAATGCAAGACTCCATTTTGAGTACCTAGAGTTATGGAACCACATCTCAGAGTCCTAGCCAACTGCGTTGGGGACCTTGATAAATAAACAACTCATTCCTTGGGTTATCCTTGGTAAATGAATGGTACATCCCTTGGGATAGCCTTGATAAATGGATGGTACATCCCTTGGGTGAACCTTGATAAATGAATGGTGCATTCCTTGGGTTGGGGAGTTGAGAGGAACAGGGGGTTATGGTTGGAGTTGCTGTTGGAGTTATTAAATTGAAAAATTCTTTTATTTTCTAGGTATTGTGATGTAAATTTCCATATAAGTGTGTGTGTGTGTGTGTGTGTGTGTGTGTGTACATCGACATAGATGACATTGAGGACATCACACAATTGTAGGGGAGGGGGAATGTAACATCCCTACTACAATCCCCAATTTTATTAATGCTTGTGTAGATATATTGTATGGCTACCGCAAAAGAGATGTTATATGTGAATTGTATGTCCATGTTTTAATAATAAAATGTGATGCCAGCTACTAAGGGGACATCGAAAATATATAGGGGTTGAATCAATCCACAAGAGATGTGAGAGTTTGGGATAATGGCCAAGAGGGGTCCAAGGGGGAATTACCCATGTATATTAATCCAACTCATTTTCCTAAACTTGCTATTTGTATAGGAACCTTCCCATTTCTACTTGAGTGTTCCCAAAGCCAATCATTTAATAAATGTAAGAGGGTGGATGTGATTAGTGGCATCCCATAGTTATTGGGAACATGGGGTTTGGGTACAATCAACTCAGGGAAGAGTGTGAGTCAAGAAAGGAAATCCAAAGAGAGGAAATTCGTATGGGTGGAGAAAAGAGTTTTACACATTGATTTTTGGTGCATCAGGAGCAAGTAGAGAGAAAGAAAGAGATCTTGGAGCTAGTGCAACCATGGAAGGTGAATTGTAGAGAAAGATGGAGTGTATTGGAGTTGGAAATTAAAGAGATAGGTTGTCATTCTTGAAGAGTGAACTCATTGGTGAATTGCACTGTAAGAGAAATTGTTTGTTGTTGGTTTGTTGGTAGTTTTCCTAATAGAAAGTTCCCTTGAGTTCCCAACTAATATATTCCTAATTACCTATGCTAGAGAGACCCTGATAAATTAATGGGATTCCATAGGGACTAAGATCAGTGAAGGGGTACATTCCTTAGGTTTGACAGGTTAAGAGGACAAGAGCTGGTGGAAAATTGTGATAGTTGTAGGAAGATATCAACGGGTTATGAGTTTTATGATTTGTGAGTGGACTATGGGAGACCACCCTCTCTTTTGGATTACTAGAACGATATTGGGGGTGAATGGTTATTGATATTTGGAAAAAGTCAGTCTATGGTTGGGTGGAACATCCATCCCAGGCATCTAGTTGCACAACTCTCGTCTAAAGATAAGTGTTTTATCCTAGTGTTGAGTTATCCTCGTGTGTTATTGTTGTGCATGAATTTAGTGTAAATGAGAATGATTTATATGTTGTTGTAATGAGTTGTATAGTTGCATTTCATCTTTATTATTATCAAGCTATAGATGATTCGGTTTTATGGTTGTAGAAAGTAGCTAAATATGTTTTAGTTCGTAGCTACAAGCTACAAGAAATTAATTAATTGTAAATGAATTAATTTAGTTAGCAATTTTTTTTTTCTTCATGAGTATCTTGTACCATAATGTCCCTTGGTTATGTTGGGGGATGTTACAACACCTTTCAGGGTGGTAGGAAAGAATTTTAATTTCTAGGTAGTAGTGAAGTAACCATATCCTCTAAAAGCACATCAATCTCAAATAATAATGAATCTAGGTCTTCATTGGCCAAACCATAAAAAATTGGTAGAGAGGATATGGTAATCTTCTCCATTTCTGTTTCTCCACCATGATTTCTGATACGAAACTAAAAAATGATTCCCCTCATGGGTTTTTCATGTTAACTCTTTGTATTCCATTTCATACCACAAAATAATAGGTTTTTCTTGTGATACAAACACTTCAGACGTTGTTGCCACTATTTTTGGGTCTTGAATCGTATTGGTTTGGCATGTTATATCAGGCTTCCCTGCAATAGTATGAGTAATCACTACTTCTCATGTGGGGGCCTCGTCCTTGACTGAATCAAGTATAGGAAGTTTCTTAGGTCCTTCAACTCTTATTCTGAAGTTCCTCCTCTAGTGTTTCCTTCTAGTGGGTTAGTAGAATGGGTGTCACATGCAACATCACTAGATGGGGTAATAGGGTTGGGTTTCTTTTGAGTTTTTTTACCTCTAGTTACCTTATTCTTATTCATACTTCCTTTATTATTATAAAGATTAAAACTACTGAAAATACCAACACAGAAAGGGACCATGGAGACTCACTGGAGTATTTGCATAGGCTTTCACCTCTCGTCTTATTGCTTCCATGTTCCTCGTCTAAAATCCAGTCATACAAATACTAAAATAAATAAATTTCACAATCACTTTAGGGTTATCTCCTTCAACACTTCCTCAACAATGACACCAACATGCCAGATGAATTATACGGTAGTAATACAATACATTAATTATCAATCTAGGTTTGTAAAATTATGAAGCACGAAGCACAATATATGTAGAATGAACTTCAAGGACACACCATTATTTAATTAACTATGAAGAAGAAACTCTCAAAATTGGTTTCCCATCTAATAATGAATATTCTAATGTAGAATTGCAGGTTGAATATAGATTTTTATATTCAAAAATACTTCATTAGATTCACTCTATCAATTAGATTGGAAACCCTCAATTCAAAAGCATAAACAAAATAATTTTCAAAACAATGCATGCAGACAAGATGTCCATCATGAGAAGTTCTTGACTAGTGAAGAATTGGTTACCATTAATTGCAAAAACTAAAACTCTGACTGTTCTCTGTTGAAAGGACAAACATTCAAAATGATAGGCAAACAAGCATGAAATTCATGTTCCAACAAGAATTAGTTAAACCACATGACATGAATAAAACTATAGCATTAATTAATTAACCTTACTACAAGAATTGAACTTAATGAAACTATACCAACAACTAAATCACACGTAATTATAATTCTAAAATAAAACTAACTAGGGCGCTACTTCTGATATGAATGGGGTCTTTCCTTCCCTCATAAGTGTGCCCACTACATACCCACAAACTTATAGACTCATAAGTTAAACCTACATAAGATTACCTTATATTTCACGATAAAGCATAGTACAAGTATTGAACAGGTTCGGTATTGCTTCCTTCTTATGACATCTATCAATGTCCCTCTCCACCCATGAATGCCTTCAATATTTATACAATTAAATTTAAATCAAAACTAGCAATTCTTGGACATCCAATTCCATATATAATCTACTAAAGATAGATAAGATATTACAATATCAGTTTCAGAAAAATTAATAAACAAACATGATTACATAATTGGTAATCGCATTACGATTTCATGACCGAAGGCATGAAATTGCAATATACTTATGTGTTACAAGATTTGATTGAATTTTTTAACCAAGAATAGCATTCTTATTGCTAGTGTCTTGGCCAATTTAGACAGTAGGTGTCCATGCTTATGCAATTCTCCAAAAGACCCACATCTTCGAATTAGCTATGAAGTTTGGCAAGTATCCAAACCGTCGAGACAGTTCTAGGATGTGTTCAACATGCTACATGAACATTCTAGTAACCTCATCAACTTTAAGCAATTAAACATATTTTATTCATTAAACAAGGAAAATGCAATTATTAGAGTAAAATAATTACCTTTGATTCAAAATTCACTTTGAATAAAAAATGGAAAAATATATGTCATTATGAGGTAATAGTATGGCTATATGGAAAGGTAAATAGTCAAAACAAGAAACTATAGACTATGCCAAATACATCAAAATAGGGAGCCTACAATGTGTTTGGAATAAAAAGTAACCAAAATTTTACCATAAATAACTATACAAAACAATAGAAACATATCTCCATTAGAAATAAATCAAAGAAACGAAGGATGATCATAATCTAAGCACTTCCCATATGCATTTCATAGATGTTCCAATGACCCACATCTAACAAATGACTAGCCTTAGATATCCCATCTGCTAGTCCATTCCTTTCCCGTAAACATGATGAAAATATTTTTGACTAAGCAAAAATTGTGATGTTTTTATTCTCCTTGAAAATAGGCTTTAAAAAGAATTTTCTAAATAATATATCCCTAACATCCAATTGATTACCACCAGAGAATCACCACATATTTGAATGTTTTGAATGCCTTTTTTTATTGTAAGACTAAGGCTAAACTTTAGAGTTGTAAGTTTTGTAAATTTATTAAAACCTCTACCTAACCCAACTTTAAACTTCAAAACATGTGTCTCCCTTAAGAAAAAAAAATCCACCTACCCCACTAACCCGTGGTTCTCCTTGCATAATACCATTGAAATAAGCTCAAACTCAAGTGATGTAGGATCATCTCTCTACGTCATCCAAACAACCAGCCAACCACGTCAGCGCATGCATTCAAGGCTGAAGAGAGGCGCAACCCTCGTCTTCAATTTTGAATTTTAATGTAATTAAATGTTTTTAGGTTGTTGAGTTGTGAGGTCATACCTTTGCACATACGTAGAGTAGGTAGGCCTTTAATGTTTGTAAGGTTGACATCTCGATCTAATTTCTGGACTAGACAACCCATTCAATGTAATTGAATAGGGTCGGTAGGTTGGAGGGAAGCACTCTAAGAGCCCCCTCATGTAAAATATCTTTCATTGTATCTCATTTTGGTAAGTTGAGAGAGAGCAGAAGAGAAGGAGTCGAGACCTTGTTAAATTCTGAGCTCGAGAACACCCTTCTAAAAATAGGCATTTTCCATTTAATACAAATAACAGTTTTGCCTGCATGAATTCTGTGTTGTGTGAATGCCTTTGTGTCTTCTTTTATGCTGTAGATGTATGCTAGACATTTGCAGGGAGTTGTTTGATTTTCAAGCTTGAGAGGTTCTTTGTGGTTTCATGCCAAGAGGGCATGACAGAGTACTGCGGTCTCTGAATACCAGTGCATAGATGCACTTTTGAACTCTCCGCATTCAGACAAAGATGTGCCAGCTGGGCACAGGAGCTAAAATCATCAATTCATAGAAGACCTGTGAGGTTACTGAACAACACATGAGGCAAGGCTGTGGAGAAACATAGTTGCAGACAGAATCTCTGAGGAGTTCTGTAAAGCTCTGCTAGGTGGGCATTGAGCAGGTGCAAGGAGTGCACAGAAGAGGAACTCTGTTGTGAGTTTTGTAGAAGCTCTTCCAGGTGGGCATTGAGCCAGTGCAAGGAGTGCACAGGCGAAGAACTCTACTGTGAGTTCATTAGAAGCAAGAATCATCTGAGAATTCTTGATACTCTTCCAAGAGGGCATTGAGTAAGTTCTAGAGCGCATAGAAGGAACTCTTTGAGTTCAGATATTGAAGAAGAGTCCATTGAAGGATCTTTACAAGGTTGTTGAACACCTTGAAAGACTCAGTAATGGGTTGCTTGAGCAGACAGAGTGCCAGGAGGGCATCATATTTCTCCATCTAAGGGAGAAGGAAGAAGGAATTATTTTCCTTAGAGGTCTGAGTCTTAGAGAAGCTCAGAGGAGACAACACTTTGGGTGCAAAGACTCTGCAGGAGTGCAGAAGTCAGAATCCTTCAAGGATTCGGGACCAGATCTTAGGAGGAGTAGTGTTTCATATGCGTAGACAAGGACTCAAAGT
The DNA here is from genome assembly GCA_000966675.3 of Picea glauca. Lineage (NCBI taxonomy): Eukaryota > Viridiplantae > Streptophyta > Pinopsida > Pinales > Pinaceae > Picea > Picea glauca. Next base: position 2,238,975 of record JZKD02S2044479.1, on the reverse strand, counting down.
TGTGAATCTCACAGAGAAAAGAAACAAAGTTCGAGGCCTTTGAGAATTTGAAATTATTCCAGGTTTGGGAAGAAAAGTGCCAAGGCTCAGTAGGAGCAATAACTGTCATTGGATTAGCTGAGGAGATCTAGATTGTTGAAGGATTTCACATCCAGGAAGCAGTAGAGGAGTGCAAGATTAGGAGAGAATTTGGGCCATTGGATCTCGTTCGGAATCGCCAACAATCCTTAGATCTGTCGAGAGTTGCATGAGGGTTAGAACTCACACATAGAGCAGTAGAGAGAAATTCGTGAAGGGGGTGATATTGGGATATCAACATTCAGAAGTTCAGGGATCTGCAGGACGAGAGTCCAGGCACTCGATATCAGAAGTCCTGAAGAGGCGAGATTAGATCTGAACCAATCATCTGGGAGTGGACACGTGTCGTGAGATCACCCATATCGCGGATTCAAACATCAAGGTTCATAGAAGGATGTCCTTGACTTCACGAGTGGCAAAGTCGTGAGAAGATCGGGACCGTCCATTTGAGGAGGACAGGTGGTAGAGATCTAGGGATCTCGCGAACTCAGAGGTTCACAAGGTGAGAGCACAGGATTTGGGTGCTCCAAGTCACGAGTGGTGAGGTCGCGAGAGAATCATAGCCATCCATTTGAGGAGGACAAGTGGCAGCAATCACGAAATCGACAAAGTGACGAAGAGATCCAGAATTTGGGTTTCACGAACTCGGAAGTTTGCAGGGTGAGGGCCCAAGAGTTGGGTACTCCAAGTCGTGAAGTCGCAAAGTCACAAGGAGAAAAGATAGTCGTTGGATCCGAGTCAACAGAGGATTTTTGGATTAGAGCCTCATCGCACGTTTCATGTATTCAGAGGTTTGGAGGTTGAGAGGACCTCGTCTTGACATCAGAAGTTGTGAAGTGCCAAGAGCCAAGGCATGAGTATGGGCACATGGAAAAACCTCAAGGTGGGGCCCGCATGATTGACAGGTGGACATGCGTCGCCTAGAGAAGGGAGTCAATGCTCCATTGACTTATCACATCTCTGGGACTCACAAAATAAGGGCATGAGAGCTCAACCCTTCAACTCATGAAGTCGCGAGTAGCAAGAATGCAAGAAGAAAAGTTAATATCACTTCTTTGGGGTTCATGAAGGGAAGGTGCCAAGGTTGGATGTTGAAACTTGTGAAGGTGCGAGTAGCGAGAGGTGCTAGTAGTTAAGCCTAGTCAGTGGTCACATGCAGAGGCGCTAACAGAAAGGAGCCATAATCGTTTCGTGATCTCGCGTCTCGCGGGATTGGAAAAGAAGAGTCAGGAGCTTCGACTCACGAACTCGTGATATCAGAAGTTGTGACAAGCACCGTTGAAATTGGGCCTTGGTCATAGCGCTATGGTCACTGGGGAAAGGTAGAGCTCGCGCTTGGTGTTGTTCACACATGGGATCTTCCAAAAGCACTTGTGGATGGATAAGTGCAGATTCCAACAGGGAATCGAAAGAGTCGCTTCAGCTCAAGGGAGATAAAGGACGATCCTGTGAATGGATATTGGTTGAAGGTCCGATAGGTATGCGTTAATTGGTATTAGAGCCAGTTTTCATCTGTATATTTCAGGTGAAGCAAGAAGGCAACAGAAGACAAAGTTTTGGAGACTCTGTGGTGATTGCTTAGAGAGTGAGAAGCAGGTTTTCCAGAAGAGAAAACAGGGACAGTGATATGGCTACTAAAGGCTGTAGATATGCTGGAAAGAAAAGCCTAGAGTTGATGGTTAAAAGACAATGTAAGCTGTTGATATGGTGGTTGAGGCCTGCTGAAAACCTCAACAGACCAGAGAAAAGGGTTCAAGTATGTGAACCAGAGACTGGGAGAAATCTCAGTGATGCTGAGAATGAAATGGGATCAGTTGAAAATCTCAAGAACTGCCAGGAGGGAAAAGAAGAAATTCCCAATTGCCAAGAGGGAAAGGAGTTGAGATTACTATAGGATCTCACATACTGTCATGAGGACAGCCAAGGAATTTCACATTTCCAGGAGGGCAATGGATCAAGATCACTGCAGGATCTCATAGACTGCCAGGAGGGCATCGAAAGGTTTCCAAATTGCCAGGTGGGCAAGGGAACAAATATGGGATTAGTTGATCTCATAGACTGCCAGGATGGTAGGAGGAAAATCCCAATTTTCCAGGTGGGAAAGGATAAGCAGATGAGACTATCTAAGGGTCTCATAAACTCAGAGGTGAGTTTGGATCAATAGATGTAGCTGACAGAGGAGGAAGATTTGAGAAATGTTCTGATGAGTGGGGGAATCAAAATATTCCTACCATTTTCCCAAGGGGAGGTAGAAATCTGTGTTGCAGATGTAGCAACTTTAGAAGCAGGACAACTAGTTGAGACTGTCAACGAAGAATTGGAGCAAGTATTTGAGACTGCCCAAGTAGAAGGAGAAAAAGAGAATGAGAATTCTGAGGAATGGCTCAATAATTTTAGCCACGAAGCTGAAAAGAAGGAAGCTGCAGCACTGAAGATGATAGCAGAAGAAGCCGAAGAGCAGGCAGATAGTTTGCTCAGTCCATGGGAGATGGAGTTGGAGATTCTGGAGGATTGGTTGAACAATCGAGAGCCAATAGGAGAACTGGTAGAAGTTGAGCTATGAGAAAAGATGACTGAATAGCAGGTTAGTCAAGAGGAGAATGCAGAGCTGAAGTTTGCAGCAGAGTGGACACTCAGTGCCACAAAAGATGAAGAATATGGCATGGGATATCATGGTGATCTACCCAATTGCAGAAATTTTTGCAGCTGGAGAGACTACAAAAGTAGAGCCAGCCACTGAGTAGTTGGACGAAGTGATCGAGGAGATCAGGGAGCTGATGTTAGGGTCAGCAGAGATTGCCAACAATGAAGAGAGGCTCAACAGAGAAGAAGAAGAAGCAGCAGCATCGAGGAAGTGGAGCGAGGAGATAGCTCCAGAAATTTGTTTGGGATCCAGGAGGATTTCAACAACTGAGGGTGGAATCTCATGAGAAGGAGCTCATGAATTTTGTAGATGAGGAGTATGATGCAGGATAATCTTTCCACGTCATCCAGCCAGCCATCCAGACACATCAGCGTGTGCATTCAAGGCTGAAGAGAGACGCAACCCTCGTCTTCAATTTTGAATTTGAATGTAATTAAATGTTTTTAGGCTGTTGAGTCATGAGGTCGTGCCTCTGCAGAGGCATAGATTAGGTAGGCCTTTAATGTTTGTAAGGTTGAGATCTAGATCCAATTTCTGGACTAGACAACCCATTAAATGTAATTGAATAGGGTAGGTAGGTTAGAGGGAAGCACTCTAAGAGCCCCCTCATGTAAAATATTTTTCATTGTATCTCATTTGGGTAAGTTGAGAGAGATCAAAAGAGAAGGAGCCGAGACCTTGTTAAATTATGAGCTCAAGAACACCCTTGTAAAAATAGGCATTTCCCATTTAATACAAACAACATTTTTTCCTGCATGAATTTTGTGTTGTGTGAATTCCTTTGTGTCTTCTTTTATGTTGTAGATGTATGCTAGACATTTGCAGAGAGCTGTTTGATTTTCAATCCTGAGAGGTTCTTTGTGGTTTCATGCCAGGAGGGCGTGACAGAGTACTGCGGTCTCTAAATACCAGTGCATAGATGCACTTATGAACTCTGCGGATTCAGACAAAGACATGCCAGGTGGGTACAGGAGCTGAAATCATCAATTCAAAGAAGACCTGTGAGGTTACTGAACACCTCAGGAGGCAAGGATGTGGAGAAACACAATTGCAGATAGAATATCTGAGGAGTTATGTAAAGCTCTACCAAATGGGCATTGAGTAGGTGCAAGGAGTGCACAGAAGAGGAACTCTATTGTGAGTTCTATAGAAACTCTGCCAGGTGGACATTGAGCCAGTGCAAGGAGTGCACAGAAGAAGAACTCTGTTGTAAGTTCATTAGAAGAAAGAATCATCTGAGAATTCTTGATACACTGCCAGGAGGGCATTGAGTAAGTGCTAGAGCACACAAAAGGAACTCTTTGAGTTCAGATATTGAAGAAGAGTCCACTGGAGGATCTTTGTAGGGTTGCTGAACACCCTGAAAGTCTCAACAATGGGTTGCTTGATCAAACAAAGTGCAAGGAAGGTATCATATTTCTCCATCTGAGGGAGAAGGAAGAAGGAATTATTTTCCTTAGAGGTCTGAGTCTCAGAGAATCTCAGAGGAGACAACACTTTGGGTGTAAAGACTCTGCAGGAGTGCATAAGTTAGAATCCTTCAAGGATTCGAGGCCAAAGCTCAGGAGGAGTAGCATTTCATACGCACAGGCGAGGACTCAAAGTTGTGAAGCTCGCAGAGAAAAGAAACAAAGGTCGAGGCCTTTGAGAATTTGAAGTTGTTCCAAGTTTGGGAAGAAAAGCACCAAGGCTTAGCAGGAGCAATAACTATCTTCGGATCAGCCAAGGATATCTAGACTGTTGAAGAATTTCGTGTCTAGGGAGCAGTGGAGGAGCACAAGTGCAGGAGAGAATCTGAGCCATTGGATCTTGTTCAGAATCACCAACAGCCATTAGATCTGTCGAGAGTTGCACAAGGGTTAGACCTCATGCATAGAGCAGTAAAGAAAAAGTCCCAAAGGGGGTGATATCGTTATATGGGCATTCGGGAGTTCGAGGATCCAAAGGATGAGAGTCCGGGCACTCAACATTAGAAGTCCCAAAGAGGCAATATTAGATCTGAACCATTCTTCTGGGAGTGGACATGTGTCACGATATCACCCATATCGGGGATTCAGACATCAAGGTTCAGAGAAGGAAGTCCTTGACTTCGCGAGTGGCAAAGTTGTGAGAATATTAGGACCATCCATTTGAGGAGGATAGGTGGCAGAGATCTAGGGATCTTGTGAACTCGAAGGTTAGCAGGGTGAGAGCCTAGGATTTGGGTGCTCCAATTCATGAGTGGCGAAGTCACAACAGAATCACAACCATCCATCAGAGGAGTATAGGTGGCAGCAATCACGAAGTCGGTGAAGTGTCGAAGATATCCAAGATTTGGGTCTCGTGAACTCAGAAGTTTGCAGGGTGAGGGCCCAAGAGTTGGGTGCTCCAAGTCGCGAAGTCGCAAAGTCACGAGGAGCAAAGATAGTCATTGGATCTGGGTCAAGGGAGGATCGTTGGATCAAAGCCTCATCACATGTTTTACGTATTTCGAGATTCGGAGGTTGAGAGGACCACGTCTTGACATCGGAAGTTATGAAGTGCCAAGAGCTAAGGTACAAGTGTGGGCACATGGAAGAACCTCAAGGTGAGGCCCGCGTGATTGACAGGTGGACACGCATCGCCTGGAGAAGGGAGTCAATGCTCTGTTGACTTCTCGCATCTCAGGGACTCACGGAGTAAGGGCATGAGAGCTCAACCCTTGAACTCATGAAGTCACGAGTAGCGAGAACACGAGAAGAAAAGTTAATATCGCTTCTCAGGGGTTCGTGAAGGGAAGGTGCCAAGGTTGGACGTTGAAACTTGTGAAGGTGTGAGTAGCGAGAGGTGTTAGTAGTTAAGCCTAGCCAGTAGTCACATGCAGAGGCACTGACAGAAAGGAGCCATAACTGTTTCGTGATCTCGCGTCTTGCGATATTGGAAAAGAAGAGTCGGGAGCTTCGACTCACGAACTCGTGAGATCGTGAGTTGTGACAATCACCGTTGAAATTGGGCCTTGGTCATAGCGTTGTGGTCGCTGGGGAAAGGTAGAGCTCACACATGGTGTTGTTCACATAGGGGAGCTTCCGAAAGGACCTGTGGATCGATAAGTGCAGATTCCAATAGGGAGTTGAAATATTTTCTTCGGCTCAAGGGATAAAAAGAAGGATCCTGTGAGCAGATATTGGTCTGAGGGTCGATAGGTCTGCGCCATCTAGATTTATCCACTTCTTCCTCTACAATTTTTCTTGTATGTTTTACATTTTTAGTTTGTTTAAAACATTTGAGAATATACAACCCTTTATAGGTTCATTAAATCATTAGTATAAACATGTCATCAAACAAGTTGGCATTCCTCACAAGCCAAATGCCCCATGAAAATAATAATTGGAAAATCTTTGAAACATTTCAATTTAATATTCTCACACCAAGACCTCAAACAATAATCCAACAAGGACCCCCTGTTACATGTTTCATCCATGTAAGGCCTCTTTCCATATATGCATAGAATAAGGACATAATAAAAGCATATGATCAATAGTCTCTTCATCCTCCTTGCAAATTTAACACTTGCTAGGACCACATGTACTTCTTTTCTATTAATTGTCCTAAGGAAGGACCTTGTTCCTAGTTGCTAACTACATAAATATTCTTGACTTGAGGGGGAATTCAAATTTCCATATAGATTTGTACTAGCATAATGAATTCCCCAAATATTGATGTTCATAAAGAACCTTGTCGCTATTTTTTGGAGTATAAATCCCTCCAATTGGATTCGTTGACCCTATTATCTCATGGTATAATTCCTTAATCCAAGCATGACTAAACATTAAAGAGGAAATTTATGATTTCGAAACTTGAGTATCCTCACTGTGTAAACCGATCATTTCTATTCATTTCCACTCTTTCCTCCATATCAATGAAAGTTCATAATCTACCACTTCAGTAAGAGTGATATATCTCTTATCACACAAAGTATTAACCAAATTTCTAGAGACTCTAAAATTTTCACCATATCCAATCCATGGATCATAACCCAATCTATTTTTGTTCCCCTTACCCACCCTCCAATTAATCCATCTTCAAATTAATGGAATTTTTCTTCATATAATGGAAGAATTATGAAAATACTTTGTAGGCTCTCTAATCCACTCTTTAACAATATCAATCACCACATATTTTTGAATAATAACCTGACACAAAAGGCCCAGACTATGATCAATCTCCACCCAAATTTTGTCACCAAATATTTTGCAAATTGATGTATATTTTTAAGCCAGCATCTAGCATATTCCTTGTAAATTGCAATTTTTGGCCATTTTACCCATGCAATGCCATGCTTTTCTTTATCACATGACCAAGAAAATCTAAATCTTATCATCTAAATCATCTCAATAACACCTTTTAGAATGACCGCTAATGACATCCAACAAACAGTAACAACTTCTAATATTGTCTTAGCAATGACAATCCTTCCCTGCTCGATAGTCATTTATTACACCATAATGAAACCATTTTATCTACCTTAGCCACCATCCAATCATATTATTTCTTAATACAGTCATTTGGTTTTATAAAAAAAACCAATATACTTCAATACATTTTGGATATTTATCTCTTGAGAAGGAAACAATCGATAAATAAGTATAATATTTCCATAATCAACCATTGAATATGGGATTGTAGAATTACCCATGTTTATTTTCATTTGTATTGAAGTACACTATAAATCTAGCATCATCTTCAATTCTACTGCATCCCTTCTTGAAACATCAAAACATAATAAAATGTCATCCACAAATAACATATGTGAACGATATGAAGAACCTCCTATTTTGATACCTTTGAAAAATCGTATTCTCTTTTCTTCCAATAAAGCCCTTCTCAAACCTTCATCGACAATGAAGAAAAGAAAGGGTGAAAAGGGGAACCCATATCTCAAGCTCCTACTAGATCTAAAAAATGTTGATGTTGAACCATTTATAAAAACATAAAATGACATTGTGGTGACACAACTCATAAACCAATTAACAAAATGAAGACTAAATCCTAAGTTAATGAAAATCATCCTTAAATATAACTAACTATTCATGTCATAATCCTTCGTTAGTCATAGTTTAACAACTATAGCTTGTAAAAAAAATTCTTTACAGAAGGTAGTCCCTTTTGATCCATGTCTATAGCTTCATGGATCTATTTTCCCATTAAGAAACCAAACTATTCATTATAGATTTAAATAGATAATAAATTGTAATATTCCGGATATAAAATGGTATGCAGAACATAAATAATTAGCTAGAAATAGAAGATAAACAATTATATAACTAGAAAAACACCACAATAATACCAAAATAAAACTAGAATAACACCAGAAAGACAACTTTGATTATTGAGAGAAATGTTCAATTGCCTCTTCGAGGGGGAAACCTCCAGCAGAGAAGAGTTCCATTACAATAATATTCAAGACAAAACTTCTCATACCCTCTATTCCTATTTATACTAAATCTATGTATCCAAAAGAGCAATTTAGAGGAAGATACTTCTAGAAGAGGAAGCTTCTATTAGGTCTTCTTACATTTGAATTATTCCTCCTTATTTCTAGGCCTTATTAATATTGACCTTTATTACATGGAAATATATTATTCTACCCACTTGAGGGGTTAGGTAGGTTAGGTACCTAACATGGCCCCATCCTTAGAATCAACCTTGTCCTCAAGGCTTGAGATGAGGAAATTGTTGGAAAATGTTAACGGGCTCCCAGGTCGCATATGCTAGAGTTGTATATGTCCATTGAACTAGAACTTCCTTGATGGTACGTTGACGAAGATGATGCTCTCGTTGGTCCAAAATTGCTTATGGCTGCAACTAGATGGATCCTTCTTCATCCAACTCGGGAAGGTTGGTTTGATTTTGGCACTTAGTTCCCATCACCTTCTCTAAGGAAGAGACATGAAAAAAAATATGGAACTTAGAATGATTAGGTAACGCTAACTGATAGGCCACCTGCCCAATGCGCTTGAGAACTGTATAAGGACCATAAAATTTGGGTGCCAGTTTCTGACAATGTTCGGCCCTAAATTAAGTTTCCTTATAAGGTTGCAACTGAATGTTATGAGGAAAATATATCTATGGATAAGGGTAAACCACAACAGATGGAAATGACTACAGAAATAAACTCTAATCTTAGGTATGATATATAAACAAATATTCTAGCAAGAAAATATAAAAGGCCTACCTTGTCTAGACATTCTATGAAGTCCATTGTTGGGCACTTGACTCAAATCAATACACATGCAACTTGTCCTCAACAACCAAGAAACACAAGCATATGGTGATAGCATATAATGTTAGCATATTGAATAGCATAATCCATCAACACTCATAACAAATACACCCATAGAATAACAATTCAAATATTTGCAAGATATTAGTTGGATGAGGAAAGAGTATTTCTATTAATATGTAACCAACAAAAGTTAATGAATTACAAGATTTTGTGTCAGCATGGTTTGGAATCGATAAACTAAGTCCCTTCCATCTGAGCCTCCACCACTTCAATCCTCCACCAAAGGAAATCTCATATAAGAGAGACAATGAGGTTTTCAATCAAGTAGGGGAGATATTGGGGGCTAAACAATGTGTTAAGACTTAAAAGGACAAAGGGATGAAAACTCAATATGAAGTGAATAATTTCTGCATTGAAACTTTTCTCTCAAAGTTCAATTTGTCTCCTCTTTTACATAGTTAGGATTTGGCTCATTTGTAACCTTCAAGTGGAACTTAAAGGTCGAGTTAGAACATTTCCAGTATATGGAAGTCAAGGATCATGTATCTCATGACGTGACATGGAAACAAGACACCATTTTTTAATTTTGGGAACAAATCCCAATGCATGCGAGATGTAGTGGTGAAACCTATGTATACACATGCTCTACTATAGTTAGGGTGTGTATATGTGGAAAAATAAGTTTTTTATCTTTGGAATTTGCAAAAAGGGACTTCAAGTCTGCATAGGGAAATGTAAAAAGGCCTTATGTGCAAGTTTGCATAGAGTGAGGAAAATTTTGCTAAAACAGATGGCCCCTAATGTGTGAGGTCAGAGGAGTATCCACTATGGAAGAAATACATTATAAGACTCAAAAGTGGAGTAATGGGCTAGAATAACTAGTTTCTCATTGCAATTTGTATTGACTTTTCCCACATGGATTCCAATTTGAATTACACTACAGATCCATGTTAAAATATACCAAATAGTTGTCCATGTCCATGAATAGGAAATAAAAAGGTGGTTATATTCCAAAGGATTCCATAGTCATGAACAAGGCTCAGTAAAGCCAATCTCAAAACCAATCTAAATATATTTGTAGACAACTAATTACAACATGATCTCCCATGATCACTAACATCACATAGGTATTGGTCCAACGAAAGGTAGAAACAACTCATGAAATCTATGACTATGAATTGATGTTTTCAAGTATTCTACACAATTCGCCAAAGGTGAAAGTCTACATAGTGTGAATAAAGGAGTTGAGGTTGAACACAATGAGACTTATTTGATTACCGGTCATTAAGGTATACCATTAAAAAACATGAGACAACCTAACGAGAATGAAAGTAGGTATCAAGGCACCATGTACATTCTTACAAGTGTGAATAGAGGTGTCGGGGTCGAACACTTGAAGAATCCATCGATCAGGACATATTGATGTATTCCCAACAGTCAATGGTGAGAGAACCTACCACTAATGACTGCAAGCCTCTAGGTACTCATAGGACTTTAGGTCTCATCTCCAGAATAGATGAGCTGAAGTCAATGGAAGGAGACCTTCTGAAAGGAGAGAATTAAGGAATCTCTCATCATTTAGCGTAAGGTACAAAGAACGAGCTTGATGATTTGGAGGAGATCATACAAAGAACGCGTTCACGAACCAACGAACCTATGCATCTTTTACATGTGCCAGATATGAGGAAACCACCAATAAGGCTAATGGCATCCAAGGCATTGCACAAATCCCAATGTGTGAATAGATATCTTGTCATTGAATAGAAGGGAAACCACTTAGTCAGCGACCAATGATGAAATGTCAATTGTTAGATTAAAGTTTACCTACCAATGATGAAAGTAGGACCAGGGTGCGCAATAGGAATACAACTCCATATGATTCTAAGACACACTAAGGGTATGGCTAACATGAAAAGTGAAGAGTTCTGAGGAATGGACGAAACATGTTGATATACATCCTTTGAACAAGAGAATGAGACATATGGAAGACTATGGCATCATAGAATCAATGATGAAACTCTAAGATGTAGGAGGCATCAATCAAACTCTCCATAGGGACTGGAAGAGTAACCAGTAAGGGGAGTAAACTCTCTGTAACGATCTCAACTTCCTAAATTCATGCTAAACCCAAAACTTTGATGACAAGTGGACTCAAAAATTTTGTTCTCTGTTCAAAGGCGACACAACTGCTTCCAATATAAGATAACATTCCTTTCCCACCCTTCCTTTTTTTATTTTTTCATAGTCAAATGAATGTTATGATATAGATGAGGAAACGAGTGTCACAAGTAAGAAAAACTAGTTCCAACAGTGGAACATACCTATGCTCAATGCAAGGAGGTGCATGTGGGAGATGGACACTCGAGGGAATGTTTCCTCCTTGGTATAGGGTGTCAAGCTGCAAAGGATATATACAAGGCTCTTCTTGGTTGATGATGCAAAATAATGAGGTGAAATGATTATAATGCAAAAGTGAGAACCGAAAATAGGCTCAAAACTGCAAGAAAGAGAATGAGATGCAATTACAACTTAACGCCAAAAAATGCCCTTTTTCGTAATCTTAGTCTACTTGGTTTGAAAAATGGATAAAGTTGCACGAAATAAATGTCCTTTGAAATCCAATTTATGAGTGTGAAAGAGACAAGTTCACTCATAAATCTTCTCTTTTTGAGAGAGTTGGAAAAGAGCTTAAATCATACCTACGACCTATCAAATCCAATTAATGAGTGTGAAAGAGACAAATTCACTCGACAATCTTTTCTCTATTTTAAAAGAGTCGAAAAAGATCTCAAATTAGACTCATTGGAGGGTTTCTAGGTGACATGTCATAGTGGAGGACAAGGTTCCCATGCAAGACCTCTATGAAAGGTCTGAATCTTATGAATAGCTAACACAAGCTTGGGAAAATTCAAAGCTCTCAAAGTTGAGGAGGATAAAGTGCTAGCAGATGTTACCTTTTACATGACATATCGGAGAACATATCTTACCTAAAAAGGTATGGGGGGAGGAATTGAATACCCCACAAGACCATCCTAGTTAAAAGGAACCTCTCCAAGACTTGGAGGGAGAGTGCTCGAGGAGAGTAAAACTATCTCTTGCTCGTAAGGTGAAATACTAGAAATTCTAATGACATGGTTGAAGGACGCATCACCCTCCAAAATAAAATTTGTATTGGTTGGAGATTGCATCAATATGACCACTTCTTTAACCATTTCTTGAATAGGATGTGAGACAACAAGGCCAAGAGACGCACCATCCTCAAAAATGATAGTGGGGTTAGTTGATGATTGCATCATCATGATTGTCATGTCAATCACAAAAGAAACTGAGTGTTGTTTAACCAAAGATGAATTAGAACCTGAAGGGCCCCTAGACAAGGACCATGTTTCTGGTACCACAACCGTAGTAGGGCACAAACAAGTAAGGTTATCTCCTTCACAAATCCTACAAAGAAATCTGGGATTACGTGTTACATGCCTAGGTTTCTCAATCATATGAATGCTCCAAAATCATCCACAATGGTTAGTGACATGCTCCCATCATGACTGGAAGAGGATGGAGATGTGATGTCAGTATGACTTATGGAAACTAGAGTGATGCCCCCAGCATGACTTACTGTGACTAGTTGTTAGTCTACAACATGACTCAAAGAGGTTGCCGACCAATATCCAACATGAATAACAAAGGTTGGTGATGGAATTAAAATATGACTTGCAGTGATTGGACTAGTGCTGGTGGTTAGTTGTGGCATTTGAGACCAAGGTCCCATGAATGACTGGTTGTGAGAAATTGCAAGCCAGGAAGGGTCCTGGTTTATGTTCTGTCCCTATCCGAAAAGGTAGTATCCTCCACCTAATTGATCCATAAAGGTTTGTACATGCATCATCACTGAAGAAGATGTCTGTGAAGAGATAAAATCATGATAAGGGTTAGTCAAGTGAGGATATATGTTTCTCCCATGTGAAGGAGTTCCATGAAGAGGGTAGTCTCTACCATAAAACTTATTCCCTCCATATGAAATATCATAGGACATATGGAGACCCTCCATGGGAAGAGTGTTTGTAGAAGCTAGCATGGAGGACAAAGGATACACGGATGGGGTGTAATAAGTAAAATAACCACCCATTTGAGCATTAGCACCTAGAAGGATGAAGCCAGGATTGGATCCATAAGAAGGTAGATTCCAACCTCCCACTGTGATAGTTGGTTGAGGGACATGAATCCTATCAAATGAAGATGTAGATAATAGATCTATTGTGACCACAAATCCAAAACTAGGATTCATATAAGCAGGTCACAGAGAGGATGGAAAGGGTGAAGGCATGTTTGGTATATCAAGAGGAAAATTATTAGAGACCCAAGGCATTGACCGAGTGTCATAATTATTCATACCATTATGAAAAGATAATGGATTCATCCCCATGAAATGAGTGAATGTCATGGGGGAGGTAGCGGTAAATGAGGGAGACAAAGGAACTCCACTATCCATGATAATGACAACTCAATGAACGATATAAAATCCTAAGGTTAACTAATAATCAAAGAGCACACCAAAATAAAATAAAAATGCCAATATGCACACAAACACGATAAATTGGTTGAAATGGGCCTCCCTCCCTAAAGTAGGTATGCCTCGCCCAAGAGGGGCCTGACACTCCCTGCTAAAGATCAGAAGTATCAAAATCAATTATAAGATCCCTCATGGGATTAACATCTAGTCGTTTAGATCCCCCTATAGAGGTAATCCTCCATAAAGGTTTGTGTTTTCTAACCCTTATCTTACCTAGGGTACCTGCATAATAACCCCTGCAAGTAACCTATGTGGTACCTAAGTCAAGAAACTAAGCAACCATGATATAGCTGATGCACAGGTGAATAGTCATAACTCAGGTCCACCTTATGGGTAGGGTAAAAAAGAATGAAACCTTGAAACCATAGCCTCTCATAAAGGTGAAAGTGTTGGATCATGTTGTCATTGATGCCAATGGTTTGATTACTTGGGAGATTGTTGGATCATATGTCATTGATGTAAATGGTTTGGTTTGATTGATGTCATTGGTTGAT
>JZKD02S2044479.1:2180109-2218661 GCA_000966675.3 Picea glauca | reverse complement strand
GTAATGAATAACTGTTGAATGCTAATTGATGAGTTTTTGTGCAAGAGGGCAGTTTTGGGAAAAAGAGCCCCACACTCATTCACCCCCCCTCTAAGTGTGGTAGGTGTGTCCAACAGAAAGTACTAGCAAGATCCTAATATACGAATAGATCCCAATAAATAAATATAACACTAAGAAGGTATCGAGGGGATATCCCTTCAACCAACCTCATGCAACTTCATGCTTAATTCTGGTCTAAGCGAAGCCTCCTAATATTATGAATTATACAATGGATTTATCCACTCCCTTAGTCAGACGGATATGTTGATTTAATAGCCTTGCAGAAGTTTACTAACAAAATCCTATTCCAAGGCTGTAAATCCTAAGCTAGTTTGTGCACCATAGAAAATAAAATTTTTACTAATCAATTTAAATTATCAGCGTTACTTTTAGTGGCCTTGCTTACTTAAAAAGGTGTGGTTGTGAAACTAATGATGTTATGACTCAGCAAGTAAAATAAATGAATATGAAAACAATGCAAATTCCTAACTTCAATTTCCAATAAATGATATGTTTTTTAAAATGCAATTCTCAATTTAGTTATGCAATTCCAAATAAAATGCAATCTTTCTTTACATGTACTAAGATCAATGATAAGGACTCAAAAGATAAAATACCAACAATGTAAAACACCTAATATTTTTGTATTTTCAATATAAAGGAATGAAAATGCAAGGACTGAACAACAACTTGATATAAAAACTCTACTGTATGTAAACAAATAAAAACCAAGTAGGATATCAATAATCAAGCACCCAACCCAAGATGACAGGACAATCAAATGAAAAGGATGATGAGAAAGGAATCTCCCAAAAATTCAACCAAAGAAAGGTTTCCTATCATTCCACAGACACTTAACAGTCATAACAGAGACCCAAGAAGACTCAACAATCATAAAAACCTACCCAACAACCAAGAAACAAAGGGTGATGTACGTGACTAATCAGGGGAACAGAGTGTATATATGCCTCTTGCATAAGGACAACATGCATATGTACATGACTGTCAGGTAGAAACCCACGTATATGTGTTAAAACACAACCAGGCTAAGGAGAAGGATAAGAAACTCAAACTCAGAATGAACATAGGTTTTCAAGTAGTCATACAACAAGAAAATCAATATAAACAAGAGTAGTCTAAGGAGAAAAACACACCAAACCTCAAAAAAGAAGATTATATCCCCGATATGGTCGCCAATTTTGTTACGAGGAAAATGTCTCTATGGATAGGGTTAAACCAAAACAGACAGAAATGACTACATAAATCAACTCTAATATTAGGTATTCTATATAAAAAAATATGGTCTCAAGATAGGATAAAAGGCCTACCTCGTCCAGACGTTCAATGAAGTCCATCGTTAAGCACTTGACTCAAAGAAATACACCTGCAACTTGTCCTCAACAACCAAGAAACACAAACATATGGTGATAACATATAATGTTATCACATTCAATAACATAATCCATAAACATTAATAACAAATACACACATGGAATAACAATTCAAATATTTTAAATATATTAATTGGACGAGAAAATACTATTTCTATTAAGATGTAATCAACAGAAGTGAATGAATTACAAATTTCTATGCTGGCACAGTTCAAAATCGAGAAACTAAGTTTCTTCCAGCTGGGCCTCAACCACTTCAATCCTCCACCAAAGGAAATCTCATATAAGAGATACAATGAGGTTCTCAATCAAGTAGGGAAGATATTGGGGGATGAACAATGTGTTCAAACTTAAAAGGACAAAGGGATGCAGACTCAATATGAAGTGAATAATTTTTCCAAAGTAACTTTGCTCTCAAAGTTGAATTCTTCTCCTCTTTTCCATAGCTCGAATTTGGCCCATTTGTAGCCTTCAAGTGGAACTGAAAGGTCGATTCAGAATGTTTCCATTATATGGAAGGTCAAGGATCATGGATCTCATGATGTTACATGGAAACGTGACACCATTTTTTAATTTTGGGCACAAATCCTGATGTACATTGGTTGTAGTGGTGCAACCTGCATATACGCATGATGTACTATAGTCAGGCCACATATATGTTGAAAAATAATGTTTTTAGCTATATGATTTGCAAAAAGGGACTTCAATTCTACATAGGGAAATGGAAAAAGGGCTTTTGTGCAAGTTTGCATAGGGTGAGGCAAATCTTGCTATAACACCAAAGAAATACCTGGTCTCATTCAACAAAATTATGTTTCGAGCGACCCTGATCGGATTGTTACTTGATGTGATTCTGAGCTATAACCAAATTCTCTTTGAGGGTACAAAGAATAGCCTCGTGAAATGTAAGTGTTTGGTCAACTGTCTGGACCTTCAATACACCTGGAATGTAGGAGAGGACCGAAGGTGGATTTTGGCCATATACAACTTTAAAAGGAGTCATGTGAGCAATTGTATGGTAAGAAATGATGTACTACAATTCAGCTAATGGTAACCATTCAGCCCATTGATTTTTCCTTTAGGAAAAACACCTCAAATAATTCTACAAACACTTATTGACGAATTCAGTTTGACCAACAGTCTGGGGATGATAGGCGGTGCTGAGATGAAATTGGGTGCCATGGAGTCTGAAAATTTCTTGCCAAAAATTGTTGGTGAAAGTTGTATCTCGATTAGAAACAATAGAATGAGGCATCCCATGAAGCTTGAAGATATGATCCATGAAAAGTTGAGCCACATTTAATGCGGTAAATGGGTGTTGAAGAGCACATAAATGAGCATACCTCGAAAGATGATCCACAACCACCATGATGACGAACTTATTTCCTAATTTAGGTAATCCTACAATAAAATCCATAGAGATGTCCCTTCAAATAGCAGGTGGAATCAGAAGCAGTTGGAGTGTGCCAGGAGTTTTGATGGTTTATACTTTGTTCAATTGGAAAACATCACATTCTTCTACAAAAGTTCAAATGTCCTTTTTCATACAATCCCAGAAAAAAGAACATTTGACCCGGTCATAGGTTTTGGTAAACCCTGAATTCCCTATTGTGGGAGTAGCATGAAGCTCTCAAAGCACCGTGAATTTAAGCTGTGACTATTTACTTAAATACAAATGACCTTTGTAGAAAAGTTCATCAATGTGCCAAGAGTACCCTAGCGAAATTGGAGAGTTGGATTTCAATTCTTGGATCATATGTGATATTTTAGGATCACGTAGCCATTCTTGGTGCACATCTTTGAGCCAATATGGTATAATTAAGGAGAGGGAAGAAAGGGATTGTTCATCTTCATGTTTTTGAGAAAGGGTGTCAACAACCACATTTTATTTTCCTTTCTTATAAATGATCTCATAATCATAACCAAAGAGATTAATTACCCATTTTTTATTCTCTAGGGAGGAAGGTCATTGCTCCAAAAAATACATGAGGCTTTGATGATCCATATTAATTTGGAAGCATTGCCCCAAGAGATAAGGGGGCCAAGTATCCATTGCATGCAAAATAGAGAACATTTCCTTTTCATAGATTGATTGGCCCAAATGGAGTTTAGAAAATTGTTTGCTAGTAAAGGCCAAAGGTCTTCCTTCTTTCATAAGGACAGTTCCAATTCCTCTTCATGAGGAATCACATTCGAGGACAAAGGTTTTTATGAAATTAAGAAGGGCCAAGAACAGAGTAGTAGACATAGCTGTCTTGAAATATTGAAAATCTTGATCCACTGTGAGATTCCAAGTGAAATAATTCCTTTTAAGGAGAGTAGTGAGAGGGGCCACAATCTTCCCATAATTTCAAACAAACTTGCGATAATAACCAGTTAAACAAAAAAAAACATGAAAACTTTTGATAGTCTTGGGATGAGTCCAATCCATTATTTCTGACAATATGACCCAACTACTCTACTAATGAGGCTCCAAAGGCACATTTAGATTATTTGAGGAAAAGTTTGTGTTGTGAGAGTAGATGGAGAATTTGATCCACATGGGAAATATGAGATTGCCAAGTTTTACTATAGATGAGAATATCATCCATGAAAAATAAGAAAAAATGATGGAGAAAAGGACGGAAGACATGATTCGTGAGGCTTTGGAAGGTAGAGGCAACATTACATAGGCCAAAGGGCATGACCAAAAACTCATAGTGACCCTCGTGAGTTTCAAAGGAATTCTTGGGTATGTCAACTTCTTGCATATGTATTTGGTGGTAGCCAGAACATAGATCAAGTTTAGGGAAGTACTGAGCACCACTCAGCTCATCCAAGAGATCATAAATGACAGGAATGGGGAACGTGTCCTTGATGTTTAGCTTATTTACGGCACAAAAGCTGGGACACATGTGCCAAGTACCTTATTTCTTAAGTACCATGACCATAGGGGAAGAATAAGGGCTGGTACTAGGAGGATAACACCTGCTTGGAGCAATTCCTGCACTATTTTCTCAATTTCATTCTTTTGGGAAAAGGGGTGATGATAAGGGAAAACATTGGGAGGAAGAGTACTAGGAACAAGGGGAATTGAATGATCATGAACACTAGGAGAAGGAGGAATTCCCTGAGGGGTGGAAAAAATAGCTTGATGTTGGGAACGGATAGCTTGGAGGTCAAGATGCACAAAGGGTGTCTCAACGACTTGAATAGAATGAAGTTAAGCAATGATACCAGAGTGGCCTTTATTGAGGATCTTTTCCATATTATGGGAACTAATGAGCTCAGGAGAACCAACTATGATACCTTAGAATTGATACATTTGTCCTTCCTGTTGGAATTGCACGGTTAATTGTTTAAAATCCATCAGAATGGGATCCAAAGTGTGTCACCATTCAACACCTAGCACTATGTCACAACCTCCCATGTCAATTGAAAACATATGAGATTTCAATTGGTAATGTCCAATTTGAAGACATAAATTTTCCCAATGCCCACCACATTTCTTGGACCCTCCATTTGCTATCATGATTTGAAAATTATTGATAGCACGAATATAGAAATTGGTTTCCCGGGCAATGTGACAATGAATAAAGTTGTGGGTGTGATCCAAGAGGCTCCCTAGGTCCAGAAAATGCTCAAAAATGAAAGTTCTCAGAATTGGATGAAACCAATTCCATTGCGACCGAATCATCATGTTGATTATTTCAATATATTTACTTCCTAAAATGGACATTGTATGCGAGAGTTGTCACACTCTGGTATTTTTCCTAAACAGGTAAAAGGTCAACATGTCAACACGCAAAAATTCAATGCTGACGCCAGCATGACATCATGCTGACATAGCATTGAGACACATGGCAACATAGAAACATGATGACTGGGAAGATGACAATAATCCAATCATATGTTGACAACTGACACATTGTCGGGCAAATTAAATAGTGCCACATGGCCTGGGCATGGGTTGCCACATGGCACCCTATCATTTGATGATTGGTCAAAATGTTTGGAGCTCATGAGATTCAACCCCATGACTTCTTGGTAGGATAAATGTGTTTGGGATAGGTCAGTATGCCATTGCACCAAAGGTGGGCCTTGTTATTACAAGCCCATTTAAAAATATATAAAGTGTTTTAAATGTGTAATGGAGGCAGAAGCGGGTTGGGGCCAAGCCCCAACCCACGGGTTTTTGGATACATATAACCGCAACCAATACAAAGGCACTCCACTATATAGTTGAAATGGGTGCAGGCACCACTTCATAACCAATGACGGACTGTTTCTTAGGACTCGCGGCTACACCATATGTTTCAAGGCTATAACCACCTATTGGGCACATCGTTAGGGCGCGGTTCTATCCACTTAAACTATGTGACCTCTATTTATGGGGCTGAGGGCTAGCGCAAAACCCTTAGGGGCTGGTGCTTGGCCTTTTTAATGCCATGTGACCCTAAATTGGAGTGTGCATCCAAACCCTTTGGGGTATTTTTTAATTTTGTACACAAGTGGGTTATTTTCTTATATTTTTGGCCCAAATCAGGTGTTTTTGGAGATTTCTTGGCAATTTGGAGGGGGATTTGATCCCCAAAAGAAGCCCATATCTTTGTGGGAAGTTGGGATTCCCTAATTGAGCCTAAAAAATATATAGAGAATGATTATTGATCTTGAGAGGGTACTGGATGTAGGGAATGTAAAGAAGAGTTTGAGTTTTTGGCCCATTTCTCATGTTTTGAGGGGCATTTTGTCATGTTTTAAGGGGAGTTTGTAGATTCATGTGTGCATTTGCACAAGGAGGTATTGCACAACAGATCAAAATCATGTTTGTAACAACAAGGAGCCATTGTAAATATAACTTGCGCATTTGAAGATCAATAAAGAGGTCCTCCACTTGGAAGCAGGACTGGAGACATAGCCACATATTGATGAACTCTGTTATCAACTTCTTGTTGTATCTTTCTCTTTCTTATTTCTTTTCACTTCTCTTATTTGCAGCATGGCTATTAATGGATGAAATCTTTAATCTTTCATGAGTATCTAGTTAATTTCATTTTGTTAATAATTCCTTCCATTTTTTGGATCAACTATTTTGGTATCAGAGATTTCGGTTGATTTGGAAGGATTAACAAGTGCATGATTGGATGCTCACAATATCCAAATATCGAAGAGGATAAGGATCATTGTCTAAATTCATTCCTAAGATAAAACGAGTTTTGAGGAAGAAAAGAATGGCTTAAGAAGGAGAACTTTCTTCACGAACCAAGAAGCTTGAAGATGCACTTTTCTCAATGTCAAAAATGATCTAAGTGTTATATGAGGATTTCTCGGAGAGAAAGAAACCAGTTATGGGAGAAATTTTAATGCAGGGAAAAATTGAAGGGAAAGGAGAATATTCAAAACCTTCTCCTACACCACCTTCACCACCATCTTCTCCTTCTTCTTCAAGTTCTACCTCAAATGCTAGTTCTCATTCTACAACATCTACCATAGAAAAACAAACACATAAGCATAAGTCTAATATGCCTTTGTTAAAACTTGATGTTAATTTTGAGTTGTCTTTATATGATGGAGAACTAAATGCGAGAAAATTTAGATAATTTGATAAGGCAAATTGAAGTGTATTGCAGGATACAAAAAATAATAGATGAGGAGACAATGATCTAAATTTCTAGTCTCAATATGGGAGGAACCACCCTTGTGTGGTGGGAAAGTAGGACAAAACAAGATCTTAATAAGTTTGGTAAGACTCTCTCTTCATGTCTTGATTTTACATCTGCTTTACGAAAGAAATTTTATCCTATATCTTGCATGCAACAAGCTATTATATCATGGAAGAACTTTAAACAGTTAAAAGGACAAACTGTTCAAAGTTATACACATGAGTTTTGAAAAAGATATTCATTGTTGGGAATACCATTGGATACTCAAGAGACATTGCTTAAGTATATAGGTGGTTTTCATAGTTATTTACTAAATACCATTCTTATGTTTAATTCAACTATTTTAGATGAGGTGTGTGTACAAGCGACTCATCTTGAATCTAGAGGCAAGAATTTAAATGTTGATTTTGTAAAACCATTTAAACCTACTGAAGGAAAGTTCAAAGGAAAGGGTAAAGAGAAGTTGAAAGGGAAGAAAACTAATAAAGTGAAGAAGGAAAAACCTACATGCACTCATTGTAAGAAACAAGGCCATAGTGGGGATCGTTGTTGGATCCTTCACCCAGAGTTGAAACCAACAAAGTTCAGAAATAAAGGGAATACAAAGATAACTACAACAACTCAAATATATTTGGAGTTGGATTCGGGAGATGAGACAAAGGTCTCAGTCACGGGAATCAAAGCTAAAAATTCTGAAGCTAGTACAAGTTCTTCAATTCAGTCTTTAAAAGTTGATAATGAAGTTGATGAGGTCAAACAAACATAAATTTTTCATATAAGAGTAATTTACAAACATACAAAAGTTGATAATCGATTTGACAGTGGCTCACAAGTAAATTTGATATCAGAGACAATTGTTAAAAAGTTGGGATTAATCACTAAAACTCATAAGAAACCATATCCTTTAGAATGAATTCATAATGATAATCAATCGCAAGAGGATAGACAATGTGTCCTAAAGTTTTCTATCAATTCATAGTTTATAGATGGGGTTCAATTGGATGTGGTTCCACTAGATATATGTGGTATTGTGCTTGGAGTCCATATTTGTATGATAGAAAAGAAATATTCTATCGTGAAGACAATAAGTATGAATTAACTAGATATGGAAAAGAATATGTTGTAAGGGGTCATCCGAAGAAATTAATATTTTACTAATCAACTCAGGGAAAATGAAAAGGATTGTAAATGTCAGTAATAGATATCTATTAATGGTTGTAAAATCTAAAGACATTGTCTGAATTGATACTTTCAAAGATTGTGATACAAAGTTGAAAGATGATTTAGTTAGAATTGTTTCTGACTATGATGAGATATTTCAAGTGTAACATCCCCAACCACCAACAAACCGGGCAAGGCCACTACTCTGACACTTCACTTAGCTTTGATACCATTTTGTAATGTCCCTAGCCACCAACAGGCCAGGAAACACCACTACTCTGACACTTCACTTAAATCTGATACCATGTTGTAACCTACCTGACCACCCATGTTGAGGCATGCTACATGAGAGAAGTCTTTCGTTCTCTCTGTGGAACATAATGTAACATACACAACATCCAACTAATCTATGCCACATAAATTTTTCGAATTGCATGCGATTAAAGTATATGCACACAGAACTCTTGTGGAATATTACATATAAAACATAAACAAAAAAATACAATATGTAAATGCATGATTTCATACTGATATAACAACAAACATATACATGCAGCCTATGCAGGAAATACCCATAAATATACAGACAATTATAACCACACATCGGATAAACCCATAAGAATAACACGTAAATAATAATGCAACATGTAAATTTATCACACAATTGACACTTATCTTAGGAAGAATATCACCAACTGCATGAAAAAATTCCACGAACCTCTCGACCTTAGACCACACTGCTCATCACTCTCAGTAGCGGGTCACCCTTGAGTTGCAACTAAACTCCACTCAGGTAAAGGGATTCCTAACCAGGCTAAAGGAATGTAGACAAGGGATTCAAATTAACAGCCTATAGTCCCGCATTCTCCACATGCCTATCCCACCCCAGGAAGTGTGCCCCTTCTCTGCTCCATAGTCCTTCGGCTACCCCACTTCCTTTCCAGGCTTTAGCAATAGGCCAAACAGGAAGTCTCAGAGCCTTGTAGCTGTAGTTTAGCACCTTCAGGAAATCAATTCCCAACAATTCTCTCACCTGGAGAATTGCTCATGAGCCTGACAACCCGCCTCTTCAGTATCCCACAAGACTAACAACCCACTTCTTCAGTCCAAATCCCAAGCTAACCAACTATACCAACAAGTATGGATATGGATACAGGTTCAGATACCATGATAGGAAGTATGGAGGATAGTTGATTGCGTGAGTGAATGGTCCTAGTATGGCTGAATGGTTGACTCAATGATGGAAGGAATGATGGATGAATCCCCTAAAATGAACTAAGTCCCAACAATATGTATGCATGTCCCCAAATTGACACTTGTCATGTTGGGATCTACTTTGGTCCACTTGTCCCCAACTTTAGAACTTAGGATAAAATAATTATCCATACTTTATACTTTAATAAATATTAATATAATATTCTTTTTTGGATTAAGCTCCCTAGCTTAGCCCTTTTATTTAAATTTTAGCCCTCCCTTTCCCTAACTAGTGGATTCAGTCCCCCATACTCTTTTATCGTGGTCATTATGTGCGCAATGATGTATTTTATATTAAATATGAGACATATACAAAAATAGGCACATTGGCCTTTAACATCTAGGCTCTCTAGCCTAATTGAAACATAAGCAACCTAGCTTATAATAACAAGCTCACCATCATATGAAACACATCATATACACAAAGACTCCATGGCCTCAAAATTGTGCGCACTTAAGTTATTGCACACGATATCCTGCAATGTGCACACTTCGTCATTTCACTACGCAGTACATGTGCGCACTATGCCATGGAAGGTGCATACAAAAATGATGTCAAACAACTCACCCTCTTAAGTACATTTTCATTTACATTTACAATTGGGTTTGGTCTATGGATATTACATCAAGTCCTGAAAGGATTACCTCCAAAGAGTGAACTTGAACATGAGATATAGTTGTAGTAGGATGTTCCTCTTCCCAACATTGGAATGTACAGGTTATCTGTGACATCCCAAAATAAAGTATTTTTGAAATTTAAAATTGTTGGAAAATTGTTCTGTGTTTAGTAAATTCGAATTTGAATTTTTTTTGCCTTTTATGGAAATTCTAAATTTTGAATTTAATAATTGTAATTAATTATTATGACTATTGGGTAGATATCTGATTTGACCCAACTAGCTATTTGACTATGACACTTGTATGAAAATAGAATATTTTATATTGATTGCAGGAGGACAAATGGAACAACCATGTTAAATTTAACTGACCATGACTCCATGAGTGGGGAACATGTTGGAGCTACCTCTAGGCTAATTGATACAGGTGGAAAATCAGTGATTTGGCAATTGGAAACCCCTAAAAATCAGGGATTTAGAAAGATGGAAAAATTCCCACGGGAGGGAAAAAGACCTAGGCAAATTGATAAATAGCATATGTGAGGAGGCAGGACGCTGCCAAGTATGCTAGGAAAGGAGACTATTGATTTTTCCCTTGCTATTATGAACACTACAGAGTGAGTGTGAGGCAAGAGAAATCTGTGGAAAGTGAAGGACATTGATGAGGAGGAGTTTTCCAAATTCGCCCTCATGGATTCAGGGTCGGGCTAGGGGGTGAATCGGTAAAGTGTTTGGCTTCTTTATTCTATGGTTGGGAGGAACATGGATGTTCCCTTTGTATTCCCGCAAGCTAGTTCATATATGTAAACCTTTCCCTACTCTATTCTTGGATTTTTTGTGTGTAACTGATATTATGCATTTAATTGTACAAAGTTGAAATAATTTTCTATGGATGACATCTAGTCGTGGTATGAAATTTACAATCACAGTCTAAATTGTGGAGTGGTCCCTCCTGAAATCTAGAATACTAGGCAGAATTATTTGTATACGATTTGAACTTAAGAGAGCTGATCCATCTATAGAATATGTTTTTGAAATGCTAGTTAGGATGATCTGTGTATTAATATGCTTGAAGAGAACCAATTTGTATAGGTATAGGTTTATTTCTATGACTGAGATATTAAACGAATCTAACTTTGAGCAATATGAGTTGAGTAAATCTATACCTAACAGAAACGTTTAGATGTATCACTAGAGTTAAAATTCAGAATAATCATGCCCCTTAACAAAGACTTCCTTTCTAATACAGTTAAGAATTGAAGAAAAATATGGGACAACAAGAATCTTATAGATCACCTGTGTATTTATATTTCATACCCATCTCTATATACATTTGGAAAACCGTAACTGGAAGTAAACTATCTACATCAGAAAGGTTGATATGATATATGTCTTCTTCTTGTGTTATATGACTTTCACTGATCAATTGTATGCACCAACAACATGCAAATAAAATACTAGATGTGTAAAGAATGACAAATTTTTGAAAGTTAAAGAAATCTAGAAAACCCCCTTTTGCTTATCAGACGCTAAAATTGTAAGTACAATCATGGGAATTGACATCTATCATAAGATTTTATGCATTCTATATTCCAAGAGAAATCTACCTTTTCCACAGTCAAAAGTATGTGGTGAATTATAAATTGGTGTAAACCTTAAGGTGATCCAGAACAAATTTTCAGGAGTATTAGAATTTATTTATCTTTGGTAATGCAGTCTCAAAGTCATGGGTCATACATTAAAACTATAGAAGCCTTTACTTCAAACAATGCAGAATGATTACACTGGGAAAAATTAAGTTAATGCAGACATTTATATAGTATGCACATAACCGCGCAAACTTCAAGAGTCTATACGTATAACCACAACCACAAGACTTACTCTAAATGAAAACAATTTAGTCAGCAACTGACACTAGTAAAGATTTCATTAAAACCGATTCACTGTATATTCTACCTCTGCCATGTTTCTCAACCTAGAATGTGTCTAGAATATTGTTATGTAGAGACTAACAACAAATCTCAATAAAAAAAGAAATTTACAACCCTTGTTTTAAAATTTTGTACATCTAATGATTTGGTATCAGTCCTATGCCAAGAACGTTAGGGTAGTAACCCAACACCATGAGGTCTTTTCCAGATCTTTCAAGAGTTCTCTTAATAGACACCAGATTACCTTTCTGAGTAGGACCTTATTTAGATCCATCACCTTATTCCACTTCAACCTACAAAAGAAGCAAAGCATTCAGTCAGTCATGGAATATAGGTCTCACCGAACTCAAATTCTTTCTTTTATCAAACATACAAGATAATAATTGGGTGTAATCTTTTGCTTATATTTGATTCGCCATAGGTAGGATTCCATCCTAAATATCGATCGCCGCTAGACCGAAAGGGGAGGAGTGAACGCGATCAAGCACATGGGTGCCCTCACATCAAACAGGGCCGATCATTAGTTACAGTATCCAATATAAAGAGATGGGTTTACAAGCAATGTGCTTTCGTAAAAGTATAGGAATTCCAACATCGAATCAAGCAAACTTTAAACAAAAGGCATATTTGATATAGTTATACAGAGGAACAGACAAGTTGCAGAAAAATATCTATATTAAACATGAGTTTCATAAGCCTATACATTGATAGTATGAGGATACCTATGATAAAAAAAATACAGGAATCATTTTAAAAGAAAAGAAAATTTTAATTTTAAACCATGGAGTAAGATATGTAACCTCCTCCCGATGGTTAAACCACGACCAAGACCATACAAAACTTGCAAACCATTGTCTGTGGAATGATATAAGAATTTTAACCCAAGAGGTATCGCTAAATTTGGGTTCCACAGAAGGAGGTTATGAATGGTTACCCGTTCTCCTCAGTGGGGTGATGGTTTTTAGTCAGGACAGGGTACAGTGAAAAGAACTCATTGAGGTTGGTAGTTAGAGCTAGGCTAAGGAAATGACATTTAGTAATTATACAAAGAATACCCAAATACGGCAGAGATCAATGTCAAAACTGACCATCTATCAGTTCGAAAACCACGAAAAAACTAAAATGCATTACAGTATGGCTTTCCCAAACAATGATACAACACAACGCAAGTGGGAATGACAAGCATAAAAGCACACCGCTTACGAATAACCCTCAGAAGCCCCAAGGAGACAAGAGAATGAAAGGTGGGAGTGCGACAAGAAGAGTTATCTAACCATAGCGAGGAAAACAAGGATGCCTCTGTTCAATTTTAGTAACGAGGAAGTAAATTAATAACAGTCAAATGTTACAGTGAAAGCACGAACCTTACCAGGAGTCTGGATGAAATATATCACCTCCATCATGGAAGTTCCCCAGTTTCCTTTGACAACATCCGGAGTCGCAGAACCAAACCCTCTATGAATCTACTCGTTACCGAAATGAACCATTGTAACCCAAATAAGAACCTTACCATGTAGATTAAATGTCATTGGTATGAAGGAAGGGTCGACCATGTGAAGAAGGGAACTTGGTGCATCCACAGTGGATGAAGGGTCAGGTGATAGCCTCGACTCTCGCACACATCAAGGTCCATTAATGGCCTGGTCAGGGTTTAACTCTCGAATGACTTGTTCCTGCCAATTCAATTAATTGGTTACAGATGAAAGAAGTGCCTGCACATTTAAGGTAAGTATTAACCCTAACCAAAACCAACCTCGTTAAGGTAATTTTAGTCAGAATTTCATATCGAATAGGTGGAGTCAACGAACATCTAGCACGGACTGTTGGTTTTCAAATAATCGTTACATCAATTTAAACCGGGAGTACTTATCCCAACCACTTCCTTATTAATTCAAATATTTCACAGAGGGATATAACCTGCCCTTTACCTTTATTCTTCTTACATGGCTCCTTTGATCAAGAGGTGAAGGTTACGAATAGGGATTAGGGATAGAAGTCCCAATTTCCTTCATAGTGGTAAGCGAAACTATATGGATGTATAATTTTTATATTGGTATGAAAGTAAACATAGTCTATAGGACTATAGAAATAATGTTTCAAAGGTTAATTTGGGTAGAAAATTTAATCAATGTCAGACAGGACCCCTTTTTCTTTAATGATGAACCCATTCAAAGGTGAATGCATAAAGTAAGATTTTTTTTTTTATTTGACAGTTTTGAGGTTTATTACATTATTAGTTTTGGAAAATGCAGAGATAAATAAACAGGTGCAAGATCTAGTTGAAAAGGGGGTCATCAGACCAAGTGCTTCTCCATGTGGGTCACCTATCATCATGGTTCCAAAAAAAGATGGAACATGGTGCATGTGCGTGGATTTTTGAGCCTTGAAAAAAATCACAGTAAAAAATCGTTACCCTTTGCCTTGCATTCATGATTTATTAGATGAATTGAAACATGTGGTTTATTTTAGTAATTTAGACATAAGAAGTGGTTACCAGCATATCAGGGTTGTTGAACAAGATATATGGAAAACTTCTTTTAAAACAAAACAGAGATTCCTTGAATGGTTAGTGATGCCATTTTGTCTTACTAATGCACCTACTACTTTTATGCGGGTTATGAATGATGTATTCAGTCCATTGATTGATGATTTTGTAATATTCTACTTAGATCATATTATTTTTTTCAGTAGGACCAGGGAAGAGCATGTCCAACATTTTAGGGAGATACTTTTAGTGTTGCAAAGAGAGAAACTTTTTGTAAAGTTGTCAAAATGTGAATTTGGAAAAACATCTCTTGTATATTTGGGTTACATTGTAGGGGTGGAGAGCATAAGATTGATCCCTCTAAATTTGAGGTCATTGTAAATTGGCCAAATCCTACAAATGTAACTAAAGTTAGAAGATTCATGGGGGAAACACAGTATTGGAGGAAGTTTATTGCAAACTTCTCTCTGATTGCAACACCTTTACATTCTTTGACAAGTGTGAAAAGAGGATTCCAGTGGGGAGGAAGCCAATAGAAGGATTTCAATACTTTCAAAGTAAATATTAGTACAAGTCTTGTTATGGCATTGCCAGATCTCCAACATTCTTTTGAAATCGAAACTGATGCAAGTGACTATGCCATGGGGGAAGTGTTGATGCAGCATAGAAAACCCATACGCTATCGTTATGAGACCTTCACCACAACATTAATTAACTATCCGACCTATGATAAAAAAATTGTATGCTCTATTACAAAGTGTTAAAAAGTAGAAACATTACTTAATGGGAAAACAAACAATAATACATATTGATCATCAACCATTACAGTATCTACAATCACAAACTAAGCTACAACAATTAAGGCATTTTAGATGGATGGAGTTTTTGCAACAATTTCATTTGGTCCTCAGATATAAAAAAGACATTCATAATAAAGTTGTTGATATGTTATCTAGGCCTCCTAGTACAATTGCTACAATCCTTAAGCACAATTCAATCACTCACGAAAGTTACATTGAAGAATATGTTGAGTTCAACGATTTTAAAGAAATATATGCAACTTTAGGTCATGGTAAAAGAGAAAAAGAATTGAATTATCATAATAAAGACAAACTATTGTATCATTTGGGCAAATTATGTATTCCAGAAAGTGAAAGAGACCATGTAATCAGGGAGGAACATACTTTTCTTATAGCGGGACATTTTGGTGTAGACAAAACAATTGGTTAGTTAAAAATATTTTTTTATTGGCCTCGAATGCATGAAAATGTGTCTAAGTATGTAAAAGGATGCACTATGTGTGCAATAAGAAAACCCTGTAACAAAAATCTAGGATTGTACACTTCACTTCCTATTCCTTCTAGACCATGAGAAAGTGTATCTATTGATTTTGTGGGGGGATTTACTATGTCTAGAAAAGGTCATGATTACATGTATGTATTTGTGGATAGGTTCAACAAGATGTGTGTTCTAATTCCTTATAAAAATCAAGTCATAGATGAAAAAATAGCTCAAATGTTCTTTGAAAATGTATGGGTTCATTTTGAGCTACCTACTTCTATTTTATCTGATCGAGAATCGAGGTTCTTGGGGAAATTTTGGTCAATCTTGTGGGAACTTATGGAAACCAGGATAAATAAGAGCACAACATTTCATCCACATACGAACGTGCATACAAAGGTGGTGAACAAAATAGTACTCCATCTACTTCGGGCATATTGCAACAAATAGATTAAACTTTGGGATGAACATTTGTGTTATGTACAACATGCATATAATCGAGCCAAGCATTCTTCTACTCAGAGATCTCCCTTTGAAGCATGTTTGGGGTAGTTTCCAAAGTATCCCATGGATTGTTTGGGGGGGAAAGACATTGCAACAGAGGCACACAGTGATGTGGACATGTCTGTAAAGTTCATTGAACGGATCTAGTTGATTCATTAGGTGGTACAGGAACAATTGGAGAAAAGCCAAGGCAAGTACAAGGCGAGGCATGATATACATCGTGTTGATCATCAATTCAAAGAAAGAGATCAATTCTGGTTATACATCAGCAAGGAAAGGATGCAAGGAGAAGGTACAAATCTTAAACCAATTCATTATGGTCCTTTCAAAATTTTAGACAAGATTGGTACTAATCCTTTCCGGTTAGAATTGCCTCCTTATATGAAAATTTATTCAGTTGTAAATGTGGAAAACTTGAGATTGTATGAGCCTCCTATGATCGAGGATCAAGGAGAGAATGTTTATATTCCTACCATAGAATATTTTTCTCCTAAATATATGAATGAGTTGTAGGAAGACACCATTTTGGACAAAAGAGTTTGTACTTCTCGTAAAGGCGATCTGGAGTATCTTCAAGTGCGATTGAAGGGCACAAATCCAAGTTAGGCCAAGTGGATGGAGACTGGAAAGGTGAGGACATAGTATCCTCACTTATTTACCAACTGATACCAGAGTGTTTTTGTTCCAAAATCTTCCAAGTGGGGAGGAATAATCCAGGAGGTCCCCTAGGTCTAGAAAATGATCAAAAATGAAAGTTCTTGGAATTGGATGAAACCAATTCCATTTTTACCATCTCATCATGTTGATTTTGTCCATATATTTACTTCCTCAAATGGACACCGTATGAAAGAGTTATTGCACTCTGATCATTTTCCCAAACAGGGAAAAGGTCAACAAGAAAAAAGTCAATGCTGACAATAGCATGACATCATGTTGATGTCATCATGTTGATGTAGCATTGAGACACGTGGTAGCACAAAAATAGGATGACTGGGTAGATGATAGTGATCAAATCATATGTTTACTAGTGGCACATTCTCGGGAAAATTAAATGGTGCCACATGGCCCAGACATGGGCTGCCATGTGGCACCCTATCATTTGATGATTGGTCAAAATTTTTGGAGCTCATGGGATTGAATTCTTGGTAGGAAAAATGTTTTTGGGACAGGTTGGAATGTAATCGCACCAAAGGTGGGGCTTGTTATTACAATCCCATTTAAAAATATATAAAGTGTTTTAAATGTGTAATGAAGGGAGAAGGGGGTTGGGGCCAAGGCCCAACCCTCGAGTTTATGGATACATATAACTGCAACCAATATGGATTCACTCCACTATATACTTCAAAATGGTGTAGGCGCCACTGCATAGCCACTGACGGACTCTTGTTTAGGACTCAAGGCTACACCATATGTTTTGGGGCTATAACCACCTATTGGGTGCACCGTTAGGACGTGATTCTATCCACTTGAACCATTTGACCTCTACTTGCAGGGCTAAGGGAAAACGCGCAACCCTTAGGGGATGACACTTGGCCTTTTTAATTTAATGTGACCCTAAATTGGAGCACATGCCCAGGCACTTTGGGCTATTTTTTATTTTTGTACACAGGTGGGTTATTTGCCTATAGTTTTGGCCCATATTAGGTGTTTTTGGAGATTTATTGGCCATTTGGAGGGGCATTTGATCCCCAAAAGAGGCCAGATCTTTGTGGGAAGTTGGGCTTTCCCAACTAAGCCTAAAAAATATATAAACCAAGATTATTGAGCTTGAGAAAGTACTATATGTAGGGAATGTAAAGAAGATTCAGAGTTTTTGGCCCATTTCTCATGTCTGGAGGGGCATTTTTTCATGGTTTGAGAGGAGTTTGAAAAGGCATGTGTGCATATGCACAAGGAGGTCTTGTATAGTAGATCAAAAGTGTGTTTGTGACAGCAAGGATCCATTGTAAAGAGAACTTAAGAATTTCAAGATCAATAAAGAAGTCCTCCAATTGGAAGCGAGCCTAGAGACGTAGCCACATATTGGTGAACTTTGTTATCAAGTTCTTGTTGTCTTTGTCTCTTTCTTATTTATGTTCACTTATCTTATTTGCAACATGGTTATTAATGGATGAACTATTTAATCATTCATGAGTATCTAATTAATGTCAATTTGTTAATAATTCCTTCCATTTTTAGATTAGGGTGCTACCACTATCAACAAAGATGATGAACTTCCTATACTTAATGTATGCAATTATATTGCGCGTTGTGGGGTTGAGAAGCCAGTGAGGGAATGCAAGGAAATAAGTGGGTCAACTTCAAGTGGGTCATCAGGCTCCTGGGTGGCATCAGGAAGGGAGGGTTCTTCAACAAGGGGAACTATCACATCCTCTTTAGGAACATCTTTGGAAATGGCCATAAATAGTTTTTTTTCCTTACACTTGTGCCCGGAAAATATTTTTCATCACAATTATAGAAAATACCCTTTAGTTGGAATTCAACCATTTCATCGCTATTGAGTTTCTGGACCTTAAGGGGAGTCATAGGGGGGTTAGGATTAGTGGGCCAAGGGCAAGGAATAAAATGGGGTTTTTTGTTCTAGAAAAAAAAAAATTGTTGGGCCTTTTTAGCACGTTGATTAGCTTCCAACCAAGTTGGATGGTGGGCCATGAGAACTTGGGATCAGATTTCATCCTTGAGACCACTGATAAAGCATTCATGAAATAACACATATGACATGCCCTCTGTTCGAAAGGCCAAATCCTCAAAAGGAATGATGAACTCTTCCACTGTGCCTAACTGTTTCAACTTGGTCAAATGACTGAGATAGTGGGTATCAGTATCAAAGCGAGCACAGAGCTCAACAACAAACTGGGTCCAAGAAATATACCCCTGACATGATTTGTTTCTCCATTGCCACCATTGCCAACGTTTAGGATCTAGATAGAGGACAACATAGAGAATTTTGGCCAACTCGTCAGTAATACCATGCATGGAAAAATAATGGTCCATTTGAGTGACCTAATTTATAGGATTAGATCCATCAAATTTATTGACCTCTATGTGGGGAAGACGAGGTTCATGATGAAAGGAGTTGGATTGAAAATGTGAAGGCTAAGAGGAATCAACAACATCTGGTTGGTCTGATGAGGAAGGACATGTAGGGAAGTTCAACAATTGATTGAAAGAATACCTGAGGGAGGTCAATTGGGTTGTGAGGTTGGCTTCAATGTTGTTAAATTTGTTCTCTATTTTTTTCAATGCAAGAATGGGTAGAATCCATCTAAGATGTGATATGTGCGATGGAGACATGGGCTTGATTGATGGAATTTTGGAGTTCTTGGTTGCGAGTGGTGGCCATTTGGAGAGGGGAAGTGTGGGTAAGGAAAAAATGGGTGGGTGGGACCACAAAAAAAATGGGCTTACAAGTGGTAGGTACCACGACAATCAATGCTTGGAGGGAAATATAATGGAATATGTGGAAAAATAGGGAAACTAGGAAGGGATCAGTTACACTGAAACAAAAAGGATTAAAAATGAAGGGTATGACTGTGATCAGAAAGAAAAGGGGAATGCAATGGAATAAGTTCCAAATAATTGTGCTAACGGGACCACTATACTCTGGTCTGAAGATTACTATAGTGACCAAATGCCCAAATGCTTAACAGGAAGAAATATCTAGTAATTTTGCAACCACAATGCATAAGACATTGTTGTCTGACAACAGATCTTATTAGTTATATTTATGTTTCCTTCCCAAGGGTTAGGTTACTCAAGGTTTCTACAAACAAGGTTTTTCCATGTGCTATATCTCTCCGATATACATGTGAGGTCAAACAATAGTAATCGACCCAATGTCTCAGGGAACCAAGTAAGGACGCTAGACCATACCCTTAGCCATACTACCCAACTACCCAGGTACTAGAGAGTATCTTCTTGAGTGTTGTTCTCGGTGGCACTATAATTGTGAGGTGGTCGATCGATTTATCTATGGAGGGCTTTAGGAGATCTAGGTTGATCTGTATACAAGTGTTGTCTAATGCGCTACCACTAGAAGGGATACCAATAGGGGTTACAAGGGTGTCTAATAGATGTGTGCTTAAGTACCACTTGTATTTCCTACATGTATGAATCCCCAACCATGAGTTTATGCATGCAACGACAGATCTTTGTAGCTTAAAGACGTTGGAATACGTCTATACCCTGAAAACAAATTTAACCCACAATTGTTTGTCGAGGAAGGTGCTTTAATACAACTTGTAATATTCCAGATATAAAGTAGTATGAAGAACATAAATACTTAGCTATAAATGGCAAATAAACAATGATATAACTAAAAAAACACCACAATAATACCAAAATAACACCATAAAGAGAACTTTGATTACTAAGAGCAATGTTCACTTGCTTGTTCGAGGGGGAAACCTCCAACAGAGTAGAGCTCTATTCCAATAATATCTAAGACAAAACTTCTCATACCCTCTATTCCTATTTATACTAAATCTATCTATCGAAAAGAACAATCTACAGGAAGATCATTCTAGAAGCAAAAGCTTCTATTAGGTCTTCTTACATTTGACTTATTCTTCCTTATTGACAGGCCTTATTAATATTGACCTTTATTACATGGAAATATATTATTCTACCCACATGAGGGGCTAGGTAGGTTATGTCCCTAATATAAATACTTTAGTCTCATAGCTATGATCGTTTCCACATTCTATACATATAGTACACAAAGAAATGGGTCTAAACTCCTCAAAGGAAGAAGGATCATTGAACTTGGGAATAAGGTCTATGAATGTAACATTGAAAGAAAAAATGATCTTCCCATATTTCCTAGGCTCTTCTATAACCCTCAATATATCCTCATCAATAATATTAATAAAACCAAAGAGAAACTCCATACTTGATTCATTAGGACCTAAACTATTGTTCTTTTGCAGTGAATGTAACATGTTTGTAACTCCTCTTTGGATCCTTCCTCCAACATTCTTACATTATCTTAATAATTGACAAAGTTGGGGAAAAATGTAGTCATTTTAACCACTTCTACTATAGTACCATTTCTATCAACTTTAAAAATCTCATTAAAATGATCTACACCTACTCTTGCAATGTCATCAAATTTGGAAACCATATACCCATCACTCCTATTTACCTTCCATATGGTATTTACATTCTTCCAATGAATTGCATACAAATGAAATAAATTTGTATTTTCATCACCTTTGTCTAACCAAAGGGCTATACTTTTTAACCTCCAAGTTTCGTATTTATCTACTAGAATCTTCCTTTTCCTTTTCTCTAAATGGTGAACGTACAATTATAATCCTCATTGCTATACATAGCCATCTCTTAATTGTATGAAATTTCTAAGTTTACCTCTAGAGACAGAATCTTCTTCCCATCCATTATCTTTTTCTCATCAACCGAATTCAATTATTTCTGCTTTTAAGCTTATTTAAATTTTATTTGAACTATAAAACTAATTAAAAATTGGATGAACCACTTGTCCTTATTGATTTGAACAAAATATTCCTCCTCCAACCATTTAGAGTTAAATTTAAATGGACTTCAATGGTTTCTCCCTATTGATGTCATTTCAAGGAAAATAGGGAAGAGATCAGAATATCCCCTTGATCCAACACATTTCCTTACCCTCATATGGTTATTAATTAGATATTATAACATAAAGAATCTATCCAATCTTGTTGGAAATCCATCCTCTCCTAACATCTTGTTCCTTTGAGTAGGTATTAGATTATTAGGCTTAATATCATAAAGACCCACATTCTCCAATCACCTCAAGAAGAAGTCAAATAAAGGATAAGCTTGGGATAAGGTACCATGCATTTCATCTCTATGAATAGAAATGTTAATATCACCCCCCATAATGACATTCTCCTATCTAATAGACTCTATATTGAAAATTTTCACCCAATAACTTACTCTATCAGAACAAGGCCCATAAATATTCAAAACAATGACCTACTTATCTAGATCATGGGAGAAAAAATTTACTCCCAATCCTAAATCAAAATACAAAAAGTTAGAATAGGATAAAACCCTATCCCTCCATACAATTTTCAGACCATCTTATATCCCTCTAGCATCTATATAAATGAATCTTATCCACCAAAAAATTTCCCTAGTTAAAAAATAAGCTTACCCCCTTTCACCGAAAGACTCTTGAAGTAACATAATATAAGGGTTTCCAGACTCAATAAATCTCTTTATGGATTTATTTTTTAATGAGGATGACCAAACCTATACAATTGAAGGAAAGATAAATCATGAGGCACCCCTTTCCAAGGAAATATTTTCTCTATGAGATACCAAAATAAAATGTTGCTAAAAAATTCATCAAGTGCCTTTTTTGAGTAATGAAAATGTCACATTCTACCTCTACCAAAATCCATTTTACCTTTTCCTTCAAAACAACCTAAATATATTTCCATCCCCCATTAACATCACCTGCAACCTCTTTCCTAGACCTCAGATTATATCTAGTACCTTCCATAATAGAGTCCTTCCTACTAAAGTTAAGAGCCTCATAACTATCTTCAGTTCAACCAAAACCATTATAAACGCTCTTTACAAAAGATAACCCTCCCCCAGGAGGACATGCACCATCCTTCATCATATATTTTCTTACCCCCACCAAACCACTCAATGACAAAGACATGCCCTTAAACAATCCCAACATAATTCACAATCCCCTTTTTTCTAGAAACAAAAGAATTAAATTGCAAATTTAATGGGGATAGGTCTTTAATGGACTTACCAATTTCCATCTAAAGTATATCCTTGTCATTATGAATATGCATGGTTGATAAATCAATCTTCGGAAAAAACTAAGAGCCATCATGATCTTCCATCACAAAATTTCCATGCTTCACAATAATCTACTCTCTGCCCCTTACTCTCTAAACTATGCACATCATTTTAAACCTCCAAAGAGTTTGTCTTATGAAAAGATTCATCAAATTTTGAAATTGCAGATGTTGAATAAGCTCTTTCCCCACCAGCCACTTGTCCCTTTTGAATCCAATTTTTTTTCCTAAAAGTAAAATCATTGTCTTGATCTATGTGTACATATCTATGACACCTAATGCACTTGAAAAAGAACCCTTGAGTAGTTTAGAGGTTACAAACATGTGTGGGATCCTTTCTACAAAGGCAATTTAGCTACAATTCCTTCTCTTAAATAGATTCCTAAAACAATTTGAGCTACAAACATTATTCCTATATCTAGAAAAATCGTGTCCAATTCTAAAACAAATCCTCAAGGAATTATCAATAGCCTTAAAAATATCTAGTGACCATAAGTTCAAAGGTAAGCAAGGGAACTTTGCTAAAATAAGAGTAATATTAGACCTTTCAAAGAAAAAGTAAAACAAAGGAGTCCATTGTTTGAACACAAGTGTAATTGGGTCCCATTTTCAATGAATGACCATAACCTTCCTCAAATTGTTCTGAAATCATTTGAATAGAAGCATCAACCAACCTCTTGATTAAATTAAGAATTTTTTAATGTACCTTAAGTGGGGAGCCTATTCATCCTTTAACCACACCGTCCAATAGGCCTCTCCCACTTTTCAACCATGGAATAAATTGATAAGTGCTTGGGAGGCCATCTCAACACTTTGTGAATTAATATCTTCATCTAGAACTAATTTGACAAGGGAAATATTCTTGTTTATACAATTCTTTTGTTTTCTTCTAGTTGATTCATTATCACTTCCACTACCACTCACCTTCATATATAAATTGGATTCTCATCTACCAATATCACTACTCATCATCAAAGTCTCCACTTTTAATAATCATCCAACCTTTTGTCAATTTGTGTTACATCATCCCTTCTCTCCATTATCTTAGGATTCTTCACCTTATTATTCCTTTGATCCACCAAATCTAACATTGTCACCTCTTTTTCCATCGAAATAAAATCAACCAAGCTTATACCATTGTTTGCATGATCCATCTGTACAAACTTTAAGTCCAACCTGTTGTGTAGACCTTCACATCTCTATGAAACATCCAACCCAACACGTAAAATATGTCGAAAATAAACTTTACCAAATGTTAAATCAACATCTTGAATCCTTTCTACATACTAATAGGGATTTACCTCTTTGCATATATGAGTTTGAAACTCTAACCTCATATCCATTACCATGAATTTCTAAAACCTTCCATTGCAATCTAACATTAGGAACCTTTCCATCTAGCACCTTACCTCATGAAATCCAAGACTTTGTAAATGTTTGACTATCTCTAGCATGCAATAGAGAACCCAACCCAAAATCAATGAGTAGATCTTTGAGAGTAAATTCCCCATACCACCCTTCAATCTGAATGTCCTCTTATCCAATTGGATTCCATCCTTCCCTAAACAATATTGACACCCTACCTTAAAAACTCTGATATGATATAACAACTCTTGCACATCCCTATCACCCACTACATCAACCAAACCCAAGGTTTATTTATGATCAAGACTATTCACTTGACAATTTACACCACCAAAACCAATCTTATGAACTAAATCCCATACATGATCCTTTGTTATCGACCTTCTAACTTGATAAAAAGGGCCTTGAAAACCCCACATTTCCTCCCAATGACCTTTCATCAACAAATGGAGGATTATATTTATTTGGAGACATGAACATTTATCTCTCATCTCATGGACGTTTAGAACAATCCAAAGCATCCTCGTACTGATCCATAGAAAAAATCATATCTATAAACCCTAGACTGGGAGAGAAACCCTAGTTCCCCAGCCACAATCTCCTTATGAGTTATTCTAACTAAAAGTTAAAAGTTATATGTGAAATGGATACTTTGTATTAGAATACAAGTTATAAATTTATAGGAATATAATGAATATTTACAAGTGTCTTATAATGAGAATGAAAAACTACTAATTCAATAAAATAGCCATAAAATATTAAAAAAAAAACAAGTACAAAACAATGAAAAACCTATAAACCTTTCATATCAAGATCTCTTATTTGAAATTCACAACACTTAATCACTTAAAATAACACATTAAACTTAAATAAAATTTATAATGGATATTTAACACAAATAATTAAACATATTTTTTCCATTTTATTATAACTTTAAGTTAAAAAATTAATTTAAATTGAATGAGTTAAATAAATCTATTCCATACGACAATACAATGATAAAAATAGTAAATATTGTACTGCTATGGACTGTACTCTAATAGAGAGGTCTTTTGGGAGGCTATCAAGAGTGAAGGTATTTTCAAAGAGAAAAATTTAATCCTGGGGGGTCATCTCAACTTCAGTACCTCATTCAGAGAGGTCTAGGTTGAACATGTTAGAGTAGATCCCTTACATCCATACTTTAGTAAGATGCTACAAGAAGAGGGGATGGTGGATGTTGAACCTTTAAAACTGTTTCCTACTTGGAGAAATGGTAGAGGAGGACATGAGTTTATTTCCAAAAGGCTGGATCGATTTCTGATTTTTGAGGACCTTGCGACCATAAGATTTAGATGCAGATTTGTAGTGTGTAATCTAAAGATTTATGATCGTATTCCAGTAATCCTACACTTGTAAAAAGATAATAGAGAGGTCAGTTTCCCCTTGATGATAAGTTGGGAAAAAAAGAAAAGGCTAAAAGCAAAGGAAAATTTGGCTAAGATGGAATTAGAGTTAGAATATAAGTTAATCAAATCATCCTGGTGGATTTGAGGATGTATAAAAAGAGATGATTGTTTCAAAAGAGCAAAGAAAAATGGTTCTTTTGAGATAATAAGAGGAAACCTGGAGGCAGAGGAGTAGACTGAATTGTCTAGATTTAGGTGATAGAAACACTAAATTTTTTCATGCCTATGATAACTCTAGGAAATAGATCAATACTATATGGGAGATGTCCAAGGAGGATGGGACAATGATATCTAGCAATCAATATCTACAAAAGGAATTAGTTGGATTCTTTCGAAATATTTTCTTGGCCCACCCTAATCTTTCCATTACTATTCAACTTTCAATCTTAAGGAATTATCCAAGTATGTTCACAGAAGAAGATAGTCAAAGACTTAACTTACCTGTAACTTGAGAAAAAGTTTTGTCAATTATCAAAGGATTTAAAGCTTCAAAATGTCTTGGGTTAAATGGATGGATTGTAGAGTTTTTCTTGGATTTTTTTGACATTCTAGTTGATCAATTAGTGGAGATGGTTGAAGAATCAAGAAAGAAAGGTATGGTTCCAAGAGCATTGAATGAAAATTTCTTTCTCTGATTCCAAAGAGTGAGAATCCAAGTAATTTTGGGGATTATAGACCTATTTATTTTTGAAACTTGATGTACAAAATCATTACAAAAAGTATTGCCAACATAATTAAATCTTCTCTGTCCCATGGTATCTCAAAGGAACAAATTGGATTTCTTGAGGGCATGCAAATCACTGATGCTATTGGCATAGTTCAAGAAGCTTTGCATGATATTAAGGTTAAAAATCTTAAATCTATGGTACTTAAACTATACATGATAAAGACATATGATAGAGTTGACTAGTGTTTCTTAAGAGTTGTTTTGTTACAGGTGGGAATGAGTTTAGAAGCAATTGATTCGATCATGGGGTGTGTAACCTCTGCAAACTTTGTTGATTTGATTAATGGAAAGCCTACACATTTTTTAAAAATCTCAAGAGAATTAAGACAAGGGTGCCCATTATCCCATTTACTCTTTCTTCTTATGGTGGAAGTCTTAAGCAGAGCTATAAAGGAGTAGGTCAGAGATAAGAACATAGTTCAGGTATTCCTATGGCTAAAGGGATTTTCATTACTCATCTGATGTTTGTTGATGATATTATTCTATTTGGAGATGACAATATTGTTAAGTTGAATTTGTATAAGGATCTCTTAGAACTGTTTAGTAAACAAATTGGTATGGCCTTTAGTCCACATAAATCAATGTTTCTTGAATATGGATGGACATAAGAGGATTTGGCTTCTTTGAAGGAGATTCTTCCTTTTCATGTAAAATCCGTAGACCCAAGTTTCAAGTATATTGGTTTTTTTCTCAAGCCTAACTGTTATAATAGGGATGATTGGTATTATCTGGTGAGAACGTTTGAGAAAATTATTGCAAATTGCAGCCTAAGATGGTTAAGATTAGGGGGAAGGGTGACACTTGTTAAAGTTGTGCTGGAAAGTATACTTATATATTGGTTTTCCCTCGCCAAGGTTCCAAAAAGTATACTCAATATTATTAGAAGGAGAATGTTTAGTTTTATGTGGTCTGGAAAAAAGGTAAAAGAAGGGATTCATTTGATAAGCTGGGAAAAGAGAGCTAAACCTAAAAAGTTGGGGTGGGGTGGGGTATACAAATTATCTATAATTTTGGAAAATCCCTTTGTTACACATTATTTTGGTCACCCTAGTGATCCATTGACAATATGTTTTCATGTTCCCAATAAGAGCCTTTCTTCATGAGGAAAGTGACTGACTTTCTCTTCTAAAAAATCCTATTAAGGAAGTTTTTCACATGCTGCATTATACACATGGTGCGATGATGCCTGATCATTTCCCTCTACCCTGAAGTTGGCCTGCGATGTATCTGCAACCTACTCTATATCTAGGGTGTGATGATGTCAAAAGACTAAGAAAAGGTCAAGTTTCACGAAAGTTCTAAAAGGGGATCTTCTAGAAGATGAGGTGGTGTCTGAATGGTTTGGATCTTACTCGCTTCTTTAATTTGGTGGGATCATCCTAATCTCTTCAACCATCCCTCTTTCCCCTATATAAAGAGGGATGTCTCATGGAAAAGGGTAAGGTTGATTCAAGCAAAATTAATGTTGAATAGGCTAAGAATTGGATGAGGAATTCGACTTCAATTCCTACTTGAGAGCTTCATTTCAGTTCATCAAGTCATTGTGGATCTTCTTCATTCAAGGTTGGAGCAAGTTTGTGTGTTGGAGCAAAGGGTCATCGAAAGGGGACCTTATGACATCAAGGCTTTGATTGTAATCTCCACTTTCACTTTAATATAATACAATGATATGTTTCTTTCCCATAAAACTTGTCTTGTTTTATTGTATGACTCATTGATCACATGCATAAGTTCTTGTTGAGTATGTTGGATTTATTTCACTTTGGTTGACTTGTGTTCCCTTGCAGATTCAATATCATGGGAGCACCAGAGTGGAGCTAGGATGACAATGGCAACAGGAAGCGATATTTAAATGGTATGTTGTCTATCTCTTGTTTACTAGTAAACTCAATAGTTAGAGCTTAGGGAAAGCGTCATATTATGTTTTGTTTTTTTCTAGATCCAGATGAATTTAGGTAGATCTGTTTATTTCTGCACTTACCGATTGATCCCACAACACCCTTGTAGGAAAACGTTTATGGAGGTTTCTCATGGTACTTGGGCTTTAGCATGAGATAATTGTTAATAAATATCTTATGAAGAAGTCTTTGGTTGAGTGGATTAGGCAAGGAAGCAGAAAGTGGACTAGGGGTTCTAATATTTGGAGGGAACTCACATTGTATTTAACTATTTTAAATGAGTGGCTGGTCTAGAATTCAGGAAATGGGAGGGATATCCGAAATGGTATTGATCCCATGGTTGGGTCTCATACCTATTATCAAATCTCACGGAATCTCATCTTAACACTAAAGGATCTAGGATTAAAATTTCTGGCACAAGTAGGAACTATGGATTTGGAAAAGTCTAGACATACAGGTTGGAAAAAGGCAGAGGTTTTAGGATTGGAAGGAGATACAAAAGATGAATGGAATAACTATGTTAAAGGATTAGTTAGTTCGAGTATTGAACTGAATAATGACAAAGACTTATTAATATGGTCTTGGGATACCAAAAGTGGAGTAAGAGCAAAGAAATCTTATGAAGTTCAAATGCCGGAGGATGTAGTGACTGAACCTTCTTTCTGGTATAATGATCTCTGGAAATGCCATTAAAAGTTAAACTTTTTATGTGGTTATTGTTAGAACAAAGAGTTCTCACTTGGGAAAACTTAGTTAAAAGAGGGATTCATGGTCCTATTAGATGTATTCTCTGTGGGAAGTGTGAGGAGACTGTGTATTACCTATTTGTGGAGTGTAACTTTACAAAAGATATTTGGTATTTAATGCTTAAGGAATTA
Organism: Picea glauca; assembly: GCA_000966675.3. NCBI lineage: Eukaryota > Viridiplantae > Streptophyta > Pinopsida > Pinales > Pinaceae > Picea > Picea glauca. The sequence goes on along the minus strand of JZKD02S2044479.1, from coordinate 2,189,222 downwards.
AAATTGGACGATGTCTAGGAAGGAGGGAAGCTTAGTGATTGTAATTTTAACTAAAGGGAGAAAGACTAGAAATTCCATGTTTTATCAGCTGGGAGATCTCGATACATAGAAATCTTGCTATCTTTGAAGATAGGCACCTGAATAGGGGAAGAGTTTGTTCTAGTATTCTACAGGGGGAGAAACAAAAGTAGGACATACCACTAAGGATAGGAGAATTGATAGACCACCTTTACTTCTCTGGCTGTGGGTTTCTTTGATGGGGCTTCACAAGATAGGGGTGAGAAATGTGGATCAGAAGTTGTATTAAAATGTTTAGTTATGGGTACTTATAGAATCAAAATGAATTGTGGCAGTGAGACGAATACTAAGGATGAACTTTTAGTAATGTGGTGTATATTATTCTTTGCTCATTACAAAAAGGTAACATGATTGCAACCGGTACGTCACTGAAAAGTGATTATTGATTGGTTTACTAATGCAAATAATCATGTCTTATATTATGCAGCGGTTACTAAAGGACAAACCTAACTTTATGAGAGATTAGACATTATATAACTATATAGTAGCTTGAAGAAGAAGCTATTATTTTGGACTAAACTATGAAGATGTAAGATTTTTTTGGAGACTATATTTTGTTATGATATGATGTAAACAATGACTATTAGAATCAAATGATTGAGAGATCTGAATTTTTGACAATAAGACATCAATTATATTATCTAATATAAGTCATTTTTCCTATGAAGAACAAAAATAACTAATATTAGGAAAAAGTTGTATCTTTAAACTATGATTTCCTTTCCCTTTTTTACATGCTTGACAAAAATTACAAATCCCTATTAATGCTCCCCCCTCCCACCCTTTTCCTATTAATTCCCCCCTTCCCCCTTCCCACCCTCTATCTTTAAACTATGATTTCCTTTCCCTTTTTTACATGCTTGACAAAAATTACAAATCCCATTTATAGAGTGGAGTAAATCTCTATAACTAAATATTTTAGTAAGTGAACTTATAAATTGATGTAATTAAAACTAAAGCTATTTGATTAGGAACACATTCCAAAATTTCATAAAATATTCTACATTTTTATTCTGTAGTATACTAACCCCGTAGGTGCAATTCTTTGGGGTTCCATCATTGGGGAATTATGTTTTGTGGCATCTATTAATTTCAGTTCTCGTTTTTCAGGCATCTATTATGTTTAGCAGTATCGAATATCTTTTACTTTAATGACAAAAGAGCTTTAAAATCCCTTTTGGATAAAATTTAGTTCACTAAGAGCTAGTTTGTTCGGAACACATTCCAAAAAGTTTATAAAATATTTTACATTTTGTAAGCTTTTAACCTCATAGGTTTATATCTCCCCATTAAAGGTGGAATTCGAAAAATTGTATTATCTGTTTTAACATTTTTACGAAGAATACCAGTCAAAAGTGTTTTTTAATAAAAATAATAACGATTACTGGCGATTGTATTTGACGAGTAAATTGATCGAACAAATTTTCCGTCAAATTCTGTCCGTGCTCAAAATAATTTGAATTTCAATCATTATGAAATTATGGTGTGTGGCATCTATTAATTTCAGTTCTGATCTTTCCCTTGGAATTCCGAAAAAATATGTTTAGCCGTATCGAATATCTTTTACTCAAAGAGAACCTAATAGTACCCCCTTAATAAAATTTTCTTCACTTCGTCCGCGAATATTTTTAAGTTCGGAATATTATTTAAAGATGATCAAGACAAAATTTCCATGGGAACTTCAGTATTGCCTTGGGGTTACTTTTGTAATTTCACCTGGTGTCTGCCCCTTGATCAAATGTTATGGAAATTGCAAATGTCTTTTTAGCCGTGAGGAATTTCTTTTACTTTAATGCCCAAAAAAAAGAATTATGCTCCCTTAATAAGATCTCGAACCGTTTTTATTTAATATTATTTACAAAAGCAGAACGAGACTTTCATGGGAATTTCCAGCATCGCATCGTACATTTGAGAATAAAGTGGAAGATTCATAATTGATGGGGCTGTTACGTCCTTCGGATACTACAGCGCTGGCTGATGGCATCCAAAATTGCAACTGGGATCTCCAAGAATGATAGGAAACAAATTAATAGCACAACACTTGAGTTGTGGAAATGAAGAATGTTAGAGAGTGGAAATCTGTGGAAGGTGAAATTAAACTGGAATATTCTTGGTTTCTTAAAGATAAGCAATGAGACAATGGAAAACATCTATATTTGTATTGTGCAGAGTTTGAACATGTGCAAGGAAATTATCAGGGAACTTTCTTGTTATGAGATATATCTTTGGTGCCAGACACATAGATATTGTTTATGCACTAGTCAAATAAGGAAGGACTTATATCAAGATTAGATATTGTTTGAAATTAAGCAATTATAACAAAGATAAATGTTTTACATAATTATGTGCATCCATCATTGATGACATTGAGAAAGGAAATGTAAGTTTTTTTATTTTTATTTTTGTATCATTTATTATTTTTAGTATCATGCTAATTTTTTAATTTTATGTAACATGAAAATCTTATATTTTATTTTTAAAGGATTTTATTGCATGACTTTCACATATTGTCACTGGATATTTACTCTACAAAGAATAATATCGTGGATGTCATCAATGGTTTTGATATTGAAAAGACACAAGAAGAAAGGAAAAAGAAACAAAAAGTAATAGAGGTTGAAGCTGCAAGAGTAGACAAAGAAGAATATGAAAGAAGAAAGAAAATTCCTCATTCTATAAATCCTAAAAAGGTTAGATTTGAAAACTAAGAAACTCCAAATGAACCATTTGTTGAGATTAGTCCCAATGAGGTTATTGATCCTTCTCACAAAAAGAATAAACAATATAAACGCAAAAAAGTAATGGTCGATGATGACTCGACTCTTGTTGATTATGAAGAAATGAAAGCGATAAAGTGATGACGGCCCTCTCCCTGATGATCGAGTGTTATAGCCAGAAAGTAGATCAATTTGCTCTTGTAAATCGAGTTGCTAATGCACCTCTCGTTCCCACTATTCACTTCCATCGGTCAACAATGGTGTCAATGAATGGTAATTCTTTGTCTCCTCGTGTGCCATCCCCAGTCGACTAGACTTATATGCATTGACTAGTTACGAAGGTGAAGGGTTTTGTCCCTTAGTTAGGTTGATTCCTTTAGATTACTTAGTTTATATTATTTAGTTTATTATTAATGTTTATTTGTGTATTTTATATTAATTACGAGCACTTATCTCCTCTTCCTCAATGCTACTAAAGAAGAAATCAAGTCTGAATATGCATTAGGTTCCCACATCTTGGCATCTTTGCATAAGCAAGAAACCTTTCGTTGTTGCATGTGTACCTCATCCCTTCACATATGAAAGATTGTGGTTGACCAAAATATGACTTCATTCTAAAAAACACACAAATAATTTTCCAAAGGATAAACAAAAATGAGATCCCCATACAATGCTAGATGCCACCGAAAGAAGAACGAACCAAAGACCTGGAGTCACCAAACAAAACTAAACACCAAGGCACTCTCCCCTGAAGAAGGGTTGAATGTTGCATCCGTGCATGATTCCAACAACTCTGGGAAAACTGACAGTCCCACAACATATGCTTCATCATTTTGTCACAGTGGCAGATACAAAAAAGACCATCAAAGAGACTATTCTTCGCCAACTGAGCCTTGGATGGAAGGTCGTGATAGATAACCAACTCCTTTCAAATTAGTATAATGTTTGTTGTGCTCTGTATCATAATGTATTTATCCATTGAAATGTGTACCTCGAATGTGTCTACAATCTCGTTACCCAATCAAAGGAATACTTTAGATGAGGTGGGCCCCCTATATTATATAATGCCTAAAAACAGGTATGAATCAGAGCCGTAACAAGGGTAGATAGAAATTATTACTTATATAAGACTAATTGCTAGGAATTCTTATTCAAAGTGTCGGGGCTTGGAATGAGATCGATCCTAAGCTCTCTAAGAACTCCAAATAATCGGGGAGAGATTCAAGTGATTGATAGAGGTTCTAAGGTCTTAGTACTCAATAATTGTGAGGCTTAAATAATAATAATTGGGGCTCGCAATAGTCAAAGGTGTCTCAGATACTCATTCATGAATCAGCTAGAATAAGGAGGTGCGAGGTATGGGTAGGACTACCCATGCCCTACGCCTGTTGATTACCTGCCCTAGGATAAGCTATGTTTTTTATTTAGATGAACACAATTTAAATCATAAGCAGAAGAAATAAAATGTTTTTTATGATGAAGAAGTCATCATTAGATCTGAATATTATAATGAAAGTCCTAAAGGTAGCAGAGAAATAATAACACTAGGTGCTGATCTAGAGGATGGTATTATGACAACAACACAAAATTCTATTCAAAATAGAATGAGGATGATAAATGTAGTTGATGATGGCCATACATTTTAGTTGAATGTGAAGCAACTTTATAAAGTCAGAAAAGGGCAAGAAAAATATCAAATTAGAAAACCGCATCACTTGCATATTTACAATTTGAAAGCATTGATTAGACCGTACAATACATATGCACATGTGGTTGATTACCTAGTTCTTGCTGACCCATTGGAAGTTCCTAAGAGGGAAAGATTTTATAGATAAAAATGTTTTGACTACAAATAGTATGTGATTGAAGGAAATCATTCTACAAAGGCTAGAAGATAATGGATGAAAGAATATTCCAATAATTCTCTCTTTGAGATAGTCAAATGCATAATTTATGTTTGTTTAATAGATTCAGAAGCAAATTTATTGGAAAGAGATCATAACAAAGACAATGAGTACAAAATGTCCATAACCTTCATTCAAAGGGTGAAATTTATCCATAATGTGTTTTCTAAAATATGTCGTGGGGAGAGGTCAAATGTTGATGCCAAGTTTCAGAAGCAATGTTGTATGCAAATATGATTCCCAATTGATGATGAAAATGCAAAAGAAAAAAATCGCAAATGAAGTGATGCATCTAGAGTTGTGGATAACTATTTTCAATTTGGATTTAAAATTGGATAGGTATGGGATTTAACAGATGAGATCTTCACCCTATGGAAAAATATTAGTATAAAAAATTAGAGAGTTAAGAAGGATAAACCATTAATATGTGGCACAATTAAGGCATGTCCTGAAATAAAAAATCTTCTAGAAGATATGACTATAACACCTCGAAGAACGATACAAGGGTTGAAGGATGAGAAAATTATCATAGCTATATTATCACGTGTAAGGTCAGGTGAATTATCAATGGAAGAAATGTGTGATGAATTTAATAAGTAATTTTGTTGAGTTATTTTTATTTATGTTAGGAAAAAAAATAGTTTAACATATCAATGTGCTAAGTATTTTATTATATATATCATTATAACATTATTATTTTTATTTATTTAGTCACAAGGTGTATATGAGAATACAAGAGGAAATGGTAAAGATGTTGAATGAAGAAATTTGGGATGATGTTAAACTGAACTATCCAGATTCAAGATCTACAACAGTATTGAAACAAATTTTTGTTGCATTAAAAAAGATATGTTGATTTATTACATTCATATTATTCATTTGTATGTTAATTTATTTCTATTTTAAGAGTTATATATATATATATATATATATATATGTTTGTTTGTTTGTTTCATTAAACATGCCAAAGAAGAATGCAGATGGAGTACCTGAAACCTTCAAAAGTTTTATTCAAAAATCCAAGTTTGAAAGAGAGAAGGAGAGATGTTCAAACTATTGAACTCGATGACACCTTTGATCACTACATTTGGAATGGGCTCGACATTATTTAGTATAATGTGATAATAGTTGATTGTGAACAAATTGCAAATATTTTTTCTAAAAAAGAATAGTCCCTAGTTATTGTGGATATCCCTCATGGTTATAATATCCAAAACATTGGATACTATCCTTGAACTTATACTTACGAAGCTTTCAATAAAGTGGTTATGGGATTTATGGAAGTCACAACATCACAATTTTGAAGATTTATATTTTTTCATTCAAACTCACAACAAGGATTAGTACAATCAAGCTTCAAGGGAAAATAAAAGACAAAGATACAATTTATTTGGTAATATATTGAAAGTGTATGTTTAGCAATTAAGATTATAATTTTTTTTTATTAATTCACAAGTTAATTAAATTTCCACTTATTCATGTTATAGGCACCAACCTAATATTAAGATCTCCAATAAAAAACAATTTAAATGTGATTTTCAGAGTATACATCTTCCAACCTAGACAAAAGATGATTCTTATAATTGTATTCTTGTCAATGTAAAGAATGAATGGAATCATAGTAGTTTATTGGTTCACAATGCTATTGTTAGAAATCTAACATATGAGAAAAATGATTTGAAAGGATAGATGGTTAACATTTATAAAAAAACACAAGAATTAATTAATTATCTTATGGATACATTTTCAAATTAAGGATATTTGGTTTTGGATTTGTTCTCGAGTTCACGTAAGAATTATGATCTAACATTTTTTTTTTGTAAGTAAGATTATATAAAAAGCCTTTCAAAACCAAAATTACAGCATCAATAATTTAACCAGACTGTAAAAACTGAATTGCCCCAAGGGGAAACCAATTCATCCAGCCTGATAAATCAAAAACTAGTATATCCATATACCAGCCATTTGATAACATCTAACCACAAGAGTAAAATCGCCCCATTGGGGAAACCAATTTACTATTTTGTCTAAGATTGGCATAGTTTAAACGAGACAAAATAAACCTAAAAGTCATAAGTGGAAAAATAGAATCTAAACATCCAACTGACCATGCAAAGAGACACCTGTGCAAATCAAGTTGTAGGCTTGTAGTGTGTCCACGCGTCTTGGGAGATGGATTTAAGCTACATAGTCGTGTCTAGTGTTTCTTCCTCCTCCGGATTCCTTTGCGCAACAGGTTCTTGGATCAACCTTTCATTCCTTGATGCATTTGGTTCCACATCTAAAGGGTCTCACAATTCATGCAAGGCAGAAAGCAGTTGCAGGAATTGTGTCTCCTTTCCATCTAAGATTTCCAGATGAAAATGCAGGTCATCCAGATCCTTTCACAATTCAAACACCAGGCCTTGCAGAATTGCAAGGCCTTCTTGTATTTTTGTCCAGGAGGCAGAGTCTGTGTAGGAGTGAGGCTGCGCCTATTTTTTTCCATGGATGGTGTCGAAATATTCACTCAAAGATTGGGCACAAAAATATTGGGATGTGGATGAATGGAATAACCAAGGTTCATGGGTCAAATTCACAGGAAAATTGGGAGGAACGACTAGAGCTGGCTGCGAAGAGGAGGCCAAGTCTGAAATTGGCCCTGGGTTGAAACCTAGAAAATTTCCCAAGAGATCAAACCATTCGATCCGGCATGCATAGAGAGGAGAATGGAGAAAGACTATTGAGGATATGGATAGACCGCGTCGAGGATGTTGGGGAGGAGGGTGATGTACTATGGGAGGGTGCAGGCAGGGGACGAAGAGCCAAGTGTGGTTGATATGGTTTTCAAGCCGAGTTGTGTATGGATTTCCATCACTATCTTAACATGACTGAGGGGTGGTGAGGTCCAACAAGCAAAGGAAGAAATTTAGGGAAGCCAAGTAGCAACAGGGGAGAGCACATACTGTTGGAAATCGGTCGAAAGAGAATGAAGCTATGAGGATTCCTGGTGAGGTTCAGAGTGAAAATAACATTGGTGGAAGAGGACACACATGAGCAGAGTAAAGACTGAGCTATTAAATTGATCCATCGAGGGGACAAGAGTCCAAATCCAGGTGCATTAGGAGAAATGACGCTCTGGTTACAATGGCATCGAGTTAAATTCATGGTGCGGGAGGGAGGGGAGGGCATGCACTAGTCACATGGTTGGTGCCATGTTGGCTATCGGCTATCCTTTCCATTTGACATCTAGACAACACTATCACCCCATCCGAGGAACTATCGATGGCTAGAGACTTTTCCTTGAATCTCTGAAGAATGGGATGCGTCTAGTGGATGGAATCTTTGCAGAGGAGGTCCGGTCCCTCTAAGTCTGTTCCAATATTGGCTAGATTGTATGCAACCTGATTCACCTTCCGTCTCACATGCGAGGGGATGAGATTCTGCGATTCCTTTCCTTCCAGAGTTGCCAAATGATGAAACCAAGGAGTAGCTTCCATATGCAGTTTAATGTGGGCGATTGGAAGGCCACATATCTCCACTCTTTGATGGTTGTGCTTATGCTTTCATGCTTACGACCTGAAGTGTGTATGATAGATGTTCATTGATCCCAAACTTGGGTGCTGAAGGGGCAACTGTTGAGCAGATGATTCATCGATTCTACTTCCTTCATGCACAACATGCAGATGGATGGCCCAATGAACCCCCTTTTCATGAGATTGTCCCAAGTGGGAATGCTACCATGTGCCACCAACCAAAGGAAGATATTGATTTTGGGACAATGCTTAAGAGACCAGATTTTGTTCCAGACTTTCCCAAGGGGGGGAGGAGATTGAAAGTTTCCTTGACGACATAGGCTTCCTGGATAGTGAACGTGCCCCTTGAAGACTGACTCCATCACATACTTTCCTCTCTTGGAAGAATGGGGCTTTTCTTGGTGCTGGTCAGGTTGTACTAGAGTTGTAGATCCATGTGCGCTTCAATGTGAAGGTCCTCTCCTGTGGATATCCAGCATCACCAGGTGGCATCCAAAGGTTTGTCCTTCCAATAATATTCCACTTTTGTCATTCCTTCTTGGGTATCGAAGGTGTGGAAGGTGTCAACCAAGTCCTCTTGCACTACAATAGGTAACTGTTGCCACGATTCATTCCAAAAGAAGGTTGTTTGACCATTACATATTTCCTAGAAGGTATGATTGACCATTAATATTCGATTATTCTTGGAAGCCGTCCAAATCAAGGATCTTGGGGTATCTTCGTTCCATTTGATGAGATTTATTTCAGCTATGTGGGGTGTGTACTTCTTTCTCCATAGCATGGCCCAAAGATCTTGAGGTCTCTTCAGCCATCTCCACCAGATCTTAGCACTTAAGATTTTTTTCATGGTTCAAGGGTCTTTTATTCCTAGACCCCCTTAAGCCTTAGGTTTGCAAAGA